>SWBT01000187.1:0-263272 GCA_005298045.1 Pleurotus ostreatoroseus | reverse complement strand
ACGAACGTACAAACCACGTAGTGCCGGACCGAGGCAGCTCGCAGCGTTAGCGCCGATGAAAGCCCCAGCGGCGCATCAGCTGGGACGTTCGTAGGGGACTCCGAGGGTAACTACAACGTCCCTGCCTACATTATGACCTTTTATGGTCCCGGGAATGTCCTCAGACTTTCTCTTGCAACAACCATTTATTTACTGTTTAATAAACTGTTTACACACTTTTACACAGGAAAAGTAAATAAACATAAACTGTAAACGGTTTTTACTGTTTATAAACAGTAAATAAACTAAATGGTTGGAGCCTTATTTGCTGCGGCCTGTCAGCCTCCAGGTGCTTGCAATTCGGAATTCCAGTATTTCGCCGTCATGTTTCTAGTTTTGTGTAAACCCTGAATAATTTTTGGTGTACCATACTGCCGTAGTTGCAATGCAGAAAAGGGATCGTCATCTACCAGACGTATGATAAGAAACATTCAGATAGATCTCGTGCAATATAATAACCAGCAGCAATCTGACTACATGAAGCTACGGCATTCCTCTTAAATGACACGAAAGTATCCACTGATCACTCTTGCTTGGAAGCGCCAGTGGGCATCGGAGCAGGGCCTTCGTCCGCACGGCGGCCCGACACTTTAACGAACTCCTCCATAGCGTAGTCGCAGCCAGAAAGCTAGCATGTTGTTAGTACCGCGAGTTACATGCAGGAAAAGTGATGTGCTCACCCATTGAGCGAAGTCTCTGAGGAAACTGGGCAAAATTGGGAAGATCGGAATAAAGTTGGCGTAAAATGGTAGATAAATAGTCTGCGAGTGCTGTTCGTCAAGCGCTGCGATGACTGCTTTCGCGACATCGACAGGCGCCAGACTGGGTACGAAGAACCGGTAGAACCAGCTCTGAGAGAGACGCACAGTGGAGAAGAGAGGTGTCATGATGTGTCCTGGGATGAGGATCGTTGTGCGAATGCCCGGAGTGCGGTATACGTGGTCAAGTTCGTAGCGCAGAGACTCGTTGAGAGAGATGAGCGCAGCCTTCGACGCGTTGTAATCGGCTATAAGAGCGTAAGTCGAGAATTCAGAGCATAAATCACAACACACATACTCATCCGCGCCATCCCGACAATACCTGCAATGGAAGCGATATTGATCTAGAGAATCCATGAGCAGATGCCAACAGTATGCGCTGATAATGCTCACAATATGGCCCTTCTTCTCCTTGATCATTGCAGGAAGGAATGCCTTCAACGTCCAGAAATGGGCCAAGGTGTTGACGGAGAACGTCCTGCATGAAGACAGTGAGGCACTATTATGTGTAAATTGATACGGACGCACTGTTGAATATCTTGCGGCTTAAGGTCAAGTAAAGTCTTGCCCTGGACGACACCTGCATTGTTGATCACTACGGTTGGATCGCCCAGCTGCGTGCAAGGATCAGCGTCAGTCGCTCAAATATCAGCCGGTTATCGTCTGACCTCCTCTTGAATCTTCTTTGCTACAGCCTCGACTTCCTCCCACTTAGACACATCGCACTTGTAGTAGGTGATGTTGTCTTATCCAAGGTGTATTAGCACTTGAAGCAGGGGCTGTACACAATGTAATATCTTACAGTTTTCGGAGACGATAGGGTTGATGTCCAAAACCACGACCGTCACATTCCTCACAGCGAGGGTGTTAGCAATGAGTTCGCCGATTCCCGATGCGCCTAGGTCCTGGTATTTAGTATCGATATAAGAAACTAGGAGCATATCTCGCACCTCCTGTCACCACAATTATTTGATTGCCCCAGTCGAATGGTCGCGGTCCATATATCAGACTTCCTTGATTACGGTACAGACGAGAGTACCATTTGAAGAACCCTATGGTTAGACAGTTAGCTAATGTAGATACGTGTCTAGAAGAAGCTCACTCACAGAAGGAAGACACGACAACATAGTACGAGGCAGCAATTATGAAATCCCAATCGTTCAAGTGCGAACCCAGAAAGTAGAAGTACACTGGGATGAAGAACGTGAAGAAAGGGCCTGTCGAGGTGATGAATACACTACGCCTCAGTGATAGTATGTTTATGTCGCTCACTAAATGCGGTATGCTTGAGAACTTTGACCACCAAATCTACGTCCACGGCGTCCCAGATAGGCGAGACGTCGTATTGTTGCTCATGGGCCTCCATTACTCCGTAGGTGACTGTCGCTAAGATGTTGAAGGGCGAGAAATGATCCTAGCCTGTAGGATACAGAGAAATAAAGTGAAAGAAAAGAAGGTAGAGAACAAAGATGAAGTGGCAGGGACAAGAAGCAGTGAATTGACCGACGCCGCTGATGGTCGCTGGGTGCGGACACCGCAGATGTCAGATCTACGATCGTGATGCGACTGAGGGCGCATCATTTCCCGTTTTGCACTACGCTCATGACAGCACCATCATTGTATCGATACGTCTCAGCACACTGCGCATTTGTCTTCCGACGCTATCTTGCACCTCTGAACTCCTTTGTACGATCGGATCCTCTACTGAGTATAGCCTTCGCTTCACATATCAGCAATTTTGCAGTCCCACGGTACGTGCATTGCGTCGTCTTCGTTGCCCGATGATCTACTAACATCACAATCATGTTTGTAGCACGAGCCTTTGAGCGGTCAAGACACAGGAAAACTTTCATGGACAATCGAGACATTCGAGTCTTTCCACCACTTCCCACAGAGCTGATTTTGCAGATTCTTACTATAGCATGTGCCAGCTCGCATGACGTAGCACTGCGAGTGTCCCTCGTCTCCAAGTGGGTTAGACATGCAAGTTTGCAATACGTCTTCGCGACAATCATACGTCGTGCAGGCTCCGTCGCTGCGTGGGGCACAAACGGAATGCTTCCTAGGCACGAACGCGGGATTTCGCACTTGCTGCCTCCACCAGGGTGCGGTGCGTTGGTGCGGAATCTTTGGATAGAAAGCATCGACATGATGTCGTCTCCTGGCGAGCTGAGCATCTTCATCGCTTGTCCCAATCTTGAGAACGTTGCAATGACAGCAAAATCTTTGCGCGTTCTGTACTCGTCCATCACATTTAAAGCCAAGAATCCGGAGCCCCGCGCAGTAGACCATGGCAATGCGAACCCAGCATCCTGTATCCGTTCGCTCACTCTTCTGGAGCACACATATCGTTACGACTGGCACTTCTTGGTGGACTTTGAAGTCGAACTAGGACGTGCCTTTCTTCATAACATCACACATGTGCGACTTCTGGACATGCAACAGTCCGCCTACATGCCCCTCGAGCACCTCCCCAACCTCACCCACCTGGCCTTGCCCTACCTACATCTACGATCGAACCGCATTGGCGATGTGTTGCGACTACCTGATGGAATCCTTACTCGCGAGGCGCTGCATATGATTGTTCTTACTGTCGATGAACAAGAATGGCTGTATAAGCCATGGCAATACCGAAGCGTATCTAGTGCTCCCACAATTGCAAGTTCCCCGCGCAAGAGGTTTCAGTACCTCATGCAGAAAGCAAAGGAGAGAGATGAACGTCTTCATTTCATCATTTCCCCTCGCTTAGGCCAGCCTCATAGTCAAGAATGGGCCGCGTCCTCACGGGGTGGAGAATTTATTTGGACTGTGGCAACACGTGTTGGAAGAAAGGAGGAATACGCAGATGCCTTGCCTGATGCTTTTCCGAACACGAACCTCAGATTCACGACACCCATGCTCCCCATCCCATCAGGCAGGCCGTGAAAGATTTGTGCCCATAGGAGGAAGTGCGGTCGCTATCTCGGGGTACCCACAACAATCTTACCGGACAGATTGGAAAATAGTCGACAGCTGTCTCTTTACTTCGTGTCTTCAACCGATATTCGCCGATAAGGTCTTTGCTACTTGGTAGCATCTGACTTTACGGGACCTCTGGTGCTAGTACGCCCTGTAGTATGCACTCCCCGCCTAGACATATGTGCCGTTTGCGGACAAACCTCCCGAGGAATTCCATAGTTGTCATCGAGTCATCATACAAGACGCGATGTGGCGCACGGAACTCAATAGCACTCTGAGAGTATGCAGGTCTGTACTCCGTTTCGCATGGGACTGTTGCAAATGATTCTGCCACCACCATGACAACAACTCATACTTCCTTTTGACTGCCCTTCACTGACAAATTGGTGGTCCGCTAAGACCGAAGCTAATAAGCCGACTAGTCCTCATAAGCTTGCGGTCACGCTTCCGTCGTAAATTCCAATTTCCGGCATGGCAGAATTATAATGAGCTAACGCTATTCTCAATAGTTTTCGTCAAGATGAGAAGGTTTGGGGCCCAGTACAGGGCAGTTGCAAGGAGATTGCCACTGAATCGCATCCCTTACTCTAAAAGGTATGGTGCACTTACTTTACGATAGGTTCTGTTATGGTGGTGATTGCAAAGCAAGGAGACCTGCTTGAAATATCCTGATTACGCTGCACGCAACAGGGAAGACTCACGGTATGGTTCCGAGGGCTCGTAATCATGATAATCGACTGCGTTCATTGCATCTGAGGTAGAGTTCGTGCCTAGTATCCAAGGCGCGACAGGCTGTCGCTGATAATAAATTCGTACTGACTGGAATACCGCAGATGGTAATATGAACGCGAGTATCGCATTAGATACCGGCAAGGAACAGACTGTAAATTTCGTATGCAAGTCTACGATACAAATACCAAGATCAGCATCACGAAGCTTTGAGGCCATATGTCTTTATCTATCACTTACAGATAGCAGCGACTCTGTTCTGGAAGCTCGATCAGGAATGTTCGTATCATAGAGTGTACAGTACAACTCAGTGGCGGTGTCGGAGACAGAGGCGAGGCTATAGAACCTGTACATAAACATGACGACCGAGCAATTGCGTAGTGCCACTCACAATCACTTTCATTACTACCATCTCCTACATCCTCTCTGGCTGTCATACAGCACAAATTATAATAGCGGCCGTGACCGTATCCTGGACCGCAGCGACGACGACATATAGCCCTGGTTACAAGGACATCGACAATAAGCGCAGATCTCGAAAGCTTTATATCATGGACTGCTGGAGCTTGCTGGGAGCTGAAAAAACCATCATGTCTTTATTCCCTTTCCGCACGCTGTGCGCAACCATCGTCGACATCGCAAGAAGACTTTCAAGAGGGTCGGAAGAGTGGAGAGCGCTTCTCGTAGCCGCGGCAATTGCCGCCCCACGTATGATCCCCGCGCAAAGTCTCCAGGCTACCTTGACTTCGACCCCAAAGGTCAACAATTGCTCACCCGACTCGGAACGATATAATACGCGTTCGTATGGAGAGAAGGGCCCCTTTCACTCCCTAGTATGTTGTCTTTACTATCCTTCGCCTACGCTATATACACTGCGACGCGTGCTGAGCTTGTCGGCCGCCAGAAGTCGCGAGCGGAAGATCCGCGCGAGCTTGAAGCGGACCTGGCCAAGAAGCGGCGAGAACACGTTGAGGTGGAAGAGGGTTACCGGGCTGCGAGCACGGCGAATGCCTCGCTCTCTGCAGGCTGTCCGTACGAGGTGCCCCCGGCTGGTGGCCGCGGTCCAGAACCTTGCGACCAGGCATATGAGGCGTGTGCAGAGCGCCAGGTGAGTGGCTGTATCCTTTACTCAAAACTCTTCACTCACAACACCCAAATCCCTTCAGCAATATGGCGACGCCGACATGGACTTCCTAGTGAGTGCTTCTGCTCGTGCTTGCATTCCGTTCGCGCGTCTCACCAGGGTTCTATACAGACTCTGCAAAACCCCACGCCACTATCCACAATACCTGAAGACGAGGTTCTCGTCCAAAGCGAAGGCTTATACGGTCCAGAAACGGACGATGTGCGTTCGTCTCCTATTCCGGACATGTCTCCTATACTCATTCTCTCGTTCAGGATCTGTTGTGTTGGTTTCAAGCCGATAAACGTAGCATAATCCTACACTCCCTAACACCCTCAATAACACCGCATATAATCATAACACCGCCACCCATAGCAAGACCAGGTGACTATCTAGAACCCGACGGGATCTGGGAGAACAGGCTTCCGGTCCAATGGATCGGATGGCATTCGGTGCCACCCACACAATCTCAGTGGACCACATATGTACCGCCTTCACCATGGGGTCCCGAAGGTGGTTGGTGGTACGGCGGCGGATATATTCCACCGCCACCTTCGCTATCCAGCTTCGACACCCCTCATCCCCCATCAGCTATCTCTGAGGAGCGGCCTGGTACAATTGATCCAGCAGAGTTCAAACGCCTGGTGAGTTAGTGTAGTATGGTATTAACTGCAGTTCTAATTTATTGTTCAGGTTGCGTTGGCTGCCCAGGACCACCTAGTACGGTACCAGGCCATTTTGCCTCTATATCGTAGTCAATATATAGCCGCTGTGAGTGCTGTTTCCAGGATCGATCAGTATTTTCTGGGCTGATGACGCTTGGAAGGCATGTGCCGCAAGCCAAGCCGCTCAGAAATTTAGGGAAAGATGGGATTCTGAGGACGTGACTCGGATCATAGAGAAGCCATACGTGTGGCAAGACCCTGCTATGGTAAGAATCAGCTGATTTTCTGCTCTCTACTCATACTGAGATACCTTGCTGTAAGCCACTATTATGCCATTACGGCCGCAATCGCGGGATTGCAACATCAATCATCGAGTCTACAACGCCATTTATGACTCCTCATATCGTTATTGAGGACGCGCCGCCCCAGCCGAGCTGGGAGACGGACTTGAACAAGGTCCCTTATCAGGACTACAGTCTCCTCACTATCCTGGGCACTCGGTGTGAGGCTATAGATGACTTGCTTGAATGCTATGACGGTGATGTCGAAGATAGCATGTCGATCGAATACGTTCCATTTGACATGGAAGAATACGATGTCGGCACGGACTCAGACGCCACACTTGATTCCTTAGAACTGGAGAGCCCACGAGACGCAGGGTTCGGATACGCATCTTACCCTGTAGACGTGAGCGAAGAAGACGAGGACGAAGATGCTGGTGTAGAAGTCAGCGTAGGCAAGACGTACGCGCCATCGTATGCCTTTGAGCCAATGGATTACGGAAACGAGGACGAAGAGGACGAACTACCTTCTCTCGACGACGAATTCTATCAGAGCACAGCCCATCGATACGGGATCGACTTACACACATCCGCATCATAGGTCATCGTCTTCCGCATTATGCGTCAATCGTCAATACCTTACAGGTCTCTATCTGCCCCCACAAGATACCCCAATATCCACTCCTACACTACTGACCACCCCGACCCACCGCATCATACTATTTTATTCCAATGTCGTTATTCCACCGCTATCATCGTTGTCGCCGCAGCTCTCGTATGTACATACCCCGATCATCCATTCATTTCTACATCGTTCTTGGACTTCTGCCCTACTCTGGGGCCTGGACTTTGCACACGGACTACACGCATAGTACATATCACCCGCAAGCGGACTCTCGTAGCCACTGCCACTGCGCCAGCAGATGTATGTCTAGTTATCGTACTGGTAACGTATATGATATATTCGTATCGTACCTAGCGCGTAGTTTTGTATTTTATATCATGTTCTATGCATACGCCTATCATCCTGTGTTATGCCATCGTATGAAGCGGTGTACGCCGTTCTGGAGGTGCATGAAGGGAATGTCTGGTTGGCCCCCGAAGATCGAGGGATAAATAATGAACACAGGATTTAGTTCACTGCGATCTTCTCGGGCTGGTGGGCGGACGACATAGGGAACGTGATCTTGAGGACACCATCCGTCACACTCGCGCGCAAATCCTCAGCCTTCGTCCCCGCAGGGACCTGCACCGTGCGCGAGAGTCGCCCTCCTGCTCGCTCGCGCCGATGGTACAGACGTCCCGAGCTTGCGTTGAGAGGCGCATCGGCCACCACGAAAAACGCGTCCGTGCCCGTGGTCGTGGTCGTAACCGTCGACTCCGAGTCCGATAAAGAACTGGCAGACATGGAGTCTGAGTCCGCGGTGGACGTCGGGGCGATGGCGGTGCGGGGTACGATTGAAGAAGAGGGAACGGACGGGATGGTCACGGCGATCGTGAGCCGGCCGTCGAACAGCGAAAGGTCGACCGCGTTGCGCGTCGCGCCTGGGGCGTCAAGTTCGAGGGTGGTCGTCTGTGTGGCGGGGGTGTCGTAGACGTCCATTCTGTGACTACGTCCGGCAAGGTCAGTCTGCGGTTCGATCGGACATTTTGACGTATCAGGGAAGCTCACCTAAGTGTCGTGACTTGAGGATGCACAATGTTGGAGAAAACTCTGTGTGCGACTTTGCTGGCCTGGTCGGCTAGCGCGAAGGAAACGGTGATGGAGGTGGCGATCAACGCAGCGAGGAAGAGGGCGGGGGATTTTGCGCGAGTTGTGGGTGACGAGCTTGATGTCTCATACCCAGGAAAGGTATTCAGATCACTAGAAAAAAGAAAACAGTCACGCCAGGTTGTCCTGCAGGAACGACAAGAATGGATTTGCCCCTGTACCTTTCATCCTCGGGCCTCTCGCCCTGTGTAGAGTCTTCGGGCACATCGCCATCCTCCTGCACGCCTTCTCTCTCAGAGCTATCCTGTAAGCCAGGCTGGCGAGTGGCCAAATTGCTGTGCACCTCCGTAGCCACAACGGACACGAAGTCTGCGACGGGGACGAGGACGGTATGGATTACCATGTGTCCGAAGCGTGGGGCAGTCTCGCGGAATTTAGCCCTAGTCGAATAGCATGAGATTCACAGGATGGACACGGCGCACGGCGCAGATGTAGCGTACTCACCTGAGAGCGTTGACGGAATGTTGCGCGCGTGCGCGCACCCTGACGCATTTCCCCGTGCGCCGCCAACGGAAGAACACGATGAGCCCTCCGAGGAGGAACGTCCGCGGCCATCCGCCAAAGAGGAAGAACCCGAGAAGCACGCCGAGGACGCGATGGACGAGGGACAAGAAGCGCATGTTTGTGTATGCCTCCGGGGAGGGGGATGTTGGGGTATTGTATTCGACTTCGGCGAACGATGTCGCGCAATGCGGATTTGCGGTTGAGTGGCGCGAGAATGACTCGTATTCGGGTCGCTGTAGATGGACTGTCAACTGCCTTCGTAGCGTCTTAAAGTACAACTCAACTCCTGGCTGCGCAGGACGATCTGCATACGTGGTCACACGTAGCTCTCAATAAGGACGCGTAAATCACAGGGGCTGTGAATCCCGATCCAAGCTTGAGATATCTTCTGCGACAGACCATCATCCGCGTGAGCCTCTCGCCAGATGTTCACGAGAGAAACGAATCTTCGCACCATAGATCCAGAAGCCGTGTCATAGACCCCACACATCCAGGCTATCCTCAAGTTCGATATCTGCATCTGCCTCCTCCTGCCACGTCGTCGCAGCGGACCCACCAACAGCCAGCACCCATCGCGAAGACGTCTTGATATCTTTGCTGCGCCGCACAGTCCATGCTTAGCGCAACGCGTCCACGCAGCAGCCCGGTGCGCACACCGTGACGAACGCACGCGGCACGCACCGACGCCGTGGACCTAGAAAAAGCGGGAGCCGGGCCGGGAGATGTGGCGCAGCCGCGGCTCGAGCAACTGGCGCTCGTTCGGTTGACTCCGCGCAGTCCACGTGGCCACACGTCCGGAAAGCGCTCCGGGCGGTCCGGCGTGTGTTGCACAACCCCTCCGACTCGGCTGCTCCTCGTCCACTAAAGTCTAAGATGGTCGTCAGCGCATCTAGGCGGCGGTACCGTTATACACAATAACATAGCGCTGCCAGCCTACACTCGTAGGCCCATACGCGACCAGGGGCAACGAGCTGAATCACCCGCGTCCAGTGTCTTCGCCTCGCAGACGTCGCACCTGCATATGCATCCTCTTCCCCAAATCCGAGCCGTTCGCGCCATCGCCTACGGGGGTCTGCACTGATGCTGCGTACGTCGCAGCGTGTACGGTCTACGTCATAATCGTACATACACATGTCCAGTCCGGGTCGCAACACAGCAACGTGAATCGTGATCAATGAAATGAAATGAAACGAAACGAAACGGAGACGCGAGAAAGTCAAAAGTCAAGGAAGTGCAGCGAGCTGAAATCCGCGCGAAAAACAAGATATAGGAATATAGGCATTTGAAAAGGTCCGGATCGGCTCGGTCAATGAAATGCAGCGGCGGCGGCGGCAGCTACGGGGTATGGCGATGCTAAGTACGTTAAGGATATGGTTACAGTAACTCGTGAGTGCAGATGCAGAGAGCAGAACGGAGCGCGAGAGCGAGACGAGACTGAGACTAAGACGAAGACGAAGGCTTGTATGGGCGTAACATGAAGGGTGGCACAGGAAGAACGTGAATGAGAAGGAGAGACCCGGGGGGGGGGGCGTTTCGGGCCTTTACAGAGCGTCGGTTTTGGGGAGTGTCCAGGGGGAGAGAGCATTAAGAATTCCAGCATTCCAGGGGGTCGTCACATCCGGACCCGCATCCATTTCCACATCCACCTGCAGTCTATCCACACCACCACACCCGCTCACCACCACACGCAACACACACCACCCACGCCGCACCTAACACTGCCCCAACCACCGGTTCTTCGGCCACGCCTGCCCAAAATCGCCCCTCCACGTCGTCAAATTCGGATCCGTGTACGCATCGATAAACTGGTTGATGTACTTCGCGGTTGGGAAGTCTGCGGGGTCGCACCCGACGTTGAGCGCGTCCGCGGGCTGGTACACGCGCACGTAGTCGATGTGCAGGTGCACCGGGAACGGCAGGTGCGCGAGGTCGATGTTCCCGAAGTTGTACGACATGCCGAGGTTCGCGATGAGGTACTGTGGGAGGGAGGGGGTTGGTGTGAGGGATGGGAGGATGGGAGGATGGGAGGAAAGAGGGAGGGAGAAGGGAGGAGGGAGACGCACCATGGGCTCTTGGGGAACGGGCCGGGCGGAGATCTGGGTGTCTGCGTTGGGCCCCATCCCTGCGACCAACAACGTCCACGCGACCTTACTCGACGCCACCCACGTAATGTACTGCCCCCAACCCAATCAGCACACGACCGCACATCCAGGACACAAACCAAGCAAAGGACACGCACGGCATCGTCGAACCCCGGCTTGTACTCCATCCCGTAGACCGCGTAGCACCGCCCCGTGTCCTCGTAGCACAGCGGGTCCGTGTTCGTCACGATCGACGTCGCCTCCTGCGTCGCGCTCCCGAGGAACGAGTTCTCGATCGAGACCGTCGGGTCGTTGATGATCAGCCCCGCCGTCGTGTTCCACTTGTACGCCGGGTCGAACGGCTGCCGCCGCCACCACCACCGCACACACAAATATCAGCATCAGCATCTGCGCACCGCCAAACACAGGCACTCACCGCCCACTGCGCGCTCTGCGACACCTGCCCGACGAGCGCGCCCCCCACGTCGTTCGGCGCGCCGTCCGTCACCTGCGCCTCGAACACGTCGATCTCCGGCGCCGCGCGCCCGACGAACGTCCCGTCGCCGTGCACGGGCCCCGGGTGCACCTCGCCCGGGCAGGTGCACCGCGAGAGCTTCTGGCCGGGGAGGTACGAGAGCACGCCGCCCTTGCCCTGGTCGCCGTTGATCGTCGCCGCGACGGGCTGCCCGTTGATCGACTGGTTCGCGACCGTGCCGACGTCGCACGCGTCGTACGTGTATGGCCACTACATCGCGATGCATAGAGGGAAGCATGGAGACGAGGAGGAGGCGGGAAGAGGGGACGGCGCGTGAGTCTGGGCAGCGGAAGCAAAAAGTAAAATGTTATGACGCACCATGCCCTCGAGCGTCGCGCCGTACCCCGCGCGCCCCAGGTTCCCCATCGTCCATAGCGCAGGCCAGAGCCCGGCAATATTATTCAGCCCCGGCAGGCTCACGTTCGCCTCCACATACCCGCCCGTGAAACAGAACTTGTTCCAGCTCGTGACCATGCCGCCCTGATAATTCAGCCCGTGCGTCTCCTTCTGCTCGAGCGTGATGACGAGGTCGCCGCCGGCGGTCGTGATCGCGGCGGGGTCGTACCACTCGAGGTTGTTCGTCGCCCAGTAGTGCAGGTCGACGGCCTCCCAGTACGGGTCGTCCCCCGGGTAGAACGTGCGCCCCGGGCTGTTGAACTCGTCGGAGAAGACGAGCTGGTACGTCACGGACGGGTCCCGCCAGCCTTGCTGCGTGTATGCGGACTGCGGCGTGTCGGGGTCGATGGGCGTGAAGCGTCCGGTGGCGAAGACGGGCACCTGGCCGCTAGCGTTGATACCGCCGATGTTGAACGCCCCAAACGTGGATAGCGGATGCGATGTGAAGTGTGTGATCATCGGGTATCCCGCTCTGTACAAGCGCATATGTCAGTGCCTGAGACCATTGCATGCTCCCGGTGTCGCATTTGGACAGATTCGCGCGAGCGAGAGAACGCATATCACATAGCCATGGTTGCTGACCGCGTACCGGCCGCGCCTTGTGTCCATTCCCGCGCCTTCCGTTCATTCCATGGATTGGAACACCCGAGAAGCTCGCGCAGCCCCGAAACCATGGAACGTGCGACATGCCGTCTCTCGCACCATTTGCCCTGTCACACACGAGGAGGGCAACGGAGAAAGCACTCACAGCAATGTTAAAAGCGCCAAAATGAACAAAATCAACGGCACGAGATTGCTGAGCCCTCGCCATGAGAAGAGGTGCCCATCGCGTTCGATGCGTCTCCGCTTGTCTTTTGGATCTGGGGTGTGGATGTCGTCGTCGGCCTCCTTGAAGTCGGGCGTGTACTCGGATGCCCACGCCTGGTAGTCTGCGGGGAACGTGTACTGTGCAGACGGACGCGAACGACGATAAGGACACGCTTCTGGGGCGCTTTGAACAAGCGCTGGCACTGTATACGCACCTCGTAGCCCAAAGACAGTGGGCGACCCGCGCCGACGTAGGGCGAGTCGAGCTGGGGACCAGATGAACTCTACCGCGCACAAGACGGACTGACGAGGACTCACGTTTGCTAGAGACGAACTGCTTGCAAAACTGGCAAAGCTGTCTATGCGCTTCCCGTTCGCGAACTCGCCGTTCGAGCCGTAGGAGTTTCTGGGGCCAAAGGGGCTGAAGGGCGTCGGCGGGGTGAGGAGTTCGGCGGTGGATGGGGTCGATGCGCCCGACGCTGTGGAGAGACGTCGTTCCTCCTCGACGATGAAGCGGGGCCGGGGACGCTGGAGGGGCAGCTCGGGGTTGGAGCCTTCTGGGGACGACGGGGAGGACATGGGCAAGCTGGGGAGAGGGGAGGTCGCGTGGGGGACGTGCGGTGGGAGGGGATGGCAACGGGGCGATGGACGGGCCTCGTGAGGCGGAGATATTATGGGTGGTGGAGTAGGGAATATTGGGAACGGATGGGAAGCAGCGCGACGGGAAGCCCCGTCAGGCAACAGCGAGCACGACTGGTCACCTTTATCCCGACGTGCATCGTCCTATTCCTGACGTCAATTAGGTTTAGCATCATTCCCACCTAGCTTTCTCCCTACATTTCAAAATACAGGCCCATGCCCAGAAAATCCCGCCCCCAGTTGTCCGCGTCTCGATCGCGCACATGGCTCTCAGAAAACACCTAGAAAATCACCAGACGGGTCAGTCGTCGTATGTCGTCCTCGCCGAACATACGCAAAGCGAGGCGCGCGGCGCTCCACGGCGCCAGTGTCGAGCAAACGTTGCACCGCGCGGCGCATTATTTTCTGCAGACATGTCCATACACGGCAGGCGTCTCGCCGTATTTGGGTTATCCGCCCCAGATAAGGGCTGCTCAGCCTTGCGCTCGGTCTTCGCGTCCGCATTGTCCGCAACAGCTCGCACGCCGCAACAGCTCGCACGGCGATGGATCCACACCAGCACGCTCCTGTTTGTACCTAGCCCGCGTATTTATAGCCCTGGAACGCGTTCCCACCGCGTCCAGAGAATTAATTATTAAATCGATGCGCTTGTCGTCCTCGGGGAACGCGAATAATGCTGTGCTCGTATTTAGAAGAGACAACCCTGACGTCGTCGCGCCCAAAACGAACAGCGGCGGCTGCGAAGACGAGACCGACCCGCCTTCGACGCTGCTCGATCGATGCATCCTCGCGTGGCACATGCACACCTGGTTGATCTTCGTTCGACCGACACCCTCGTCGACGTCCACCACCACCCCGCCATGCCCGCCCCCAGCGAGGTGCCCTGCTTCGTCCCCTCAGCCGCCATCCTCCAGGCTATAGAAAACCACAAAAAGATCCCAGTAAGCCGCCTGTATGCGCCCGCCCGTCGTCCACCCGCACTAACACAGCATACCCAGACCCCAGAAGCCCTCGATGCCAAACCGCTGACCGCATCAGCCAAACAGGTGCGCCGCCTGACATAGGCCTCCCGCTGTCTACCATGCGCCCGTTCTAACCACAGTCTGCGTCCTCTACTTACAGGCAGACTCGCCGCTGCGTCGAGGCACCGAGAACCACGCGCCGCCCACTCCGACGCCCGCCGCCCTCCCAGGGCCCAACTCGGCGCACAGTCTCACGTTGTCTCCACGCGCCTCCTCGTCCTCCGTCGAGATCTGGTGCACACCCGCCCTCCCTCCCAGCGCGAGCGCGGGCGCGGGCGCGGGCGCGGGCGCGGGCGCGGGCGCGGGCGCGGACGCCAAGGTGCAGGACGCCGAGCTCGAGGCGAGCTCGTCGGATGCCGACTCGGACGACGCGTCAGACGCGGGCGTCGACACAGACGAGCACGACGATGCGGACGCGAACGCGTTGCGCGTGCACGAGGGTGTGATCGAGCCCCTCGGCGTCCCCGCGCCCACCACCTACGCCGAAGCGACCAACGTACGTCTCCTCTCCTTCCCAACCCGCTCCTCCCTCCACCCCAGAACACCCGCTAACCAAGCTATATGCGCCCTAGCTCGCGTCGCAGCACCCCGACATCGCAGACTGGCTCCTCGCGCTGCCGCTCGAGAACCCGGATGTGCCTGGGGGAGAATCCTCGGACATGGGTGCCGGTCCCTTGGTGTCGAACGAAGGCACGGATGCGCGCAAAGAAGGCGACGTCGAGGACGCGTTTGGACATAGTGCTTCGCAGCCGAACTGGGCGCTCGCCCCCGAGCCTGAGCCGCGTAGCGGCGGGCGCAGGGGTAGGGGACGCGCGCCCGGGAGGGATAAGGAACGCGGTGGTCGGCGCGGGGACAGGAACGCGAACGCGCACGCGCACGTAGGGAACCGCGACGACGCGGATGCGGATGCGGACGGCACGAGGGGGCGGCGTAGGCGGCGCGGGCACGGCGGCAAGAAGCGCGTCCCCAACGGTAACAACACCCACAACGAGGATGCAGGGGATCGAAGCGCAGGCCCGGGTACAGGCACAGGCACAGGCACGCTCCCCGCGCGCCCGACGCACCCGCTCCCTGCGCGGCCGCCCGCGTCCCAGTCGGCGCCGGGGAGCAGGGCGGGCACGCCGGGCTTCCACCCGCTGTCGCTCCCGCCGTCCGTCGGCGCGTCGCGCATGCCTAGCCCCGGGATCCCGCACCCACACCCGCATTCGCACCAGCATACAAACATGAATATGGGCATGGGCATGGGCATGGGCGTGGGCGTGGGCATGCACGCGCACATGCACGCGAACGTACCCACGAACACGAACATGAACATGGGCATAGGCGGACCCATGTCGCTGGGGATGCAGATGCCGCCCGGCACGCGCGTCGGAGCTGGCGCGGGGCCCGCGCGGGACCTGCAGGCGGAGGTCGACGCGCTGATCCTGGAGCTGCAGAGCGCACGGTACGGAATCGCGGCTGGTGGTGGCGGCGGGATGGGTGCGTGCATGAACGCGCAGGGGCACGCGGGGGTGCCTATGCAGATGCAAGGACCGATGGGCGGGCACATGGGCATGGGCGGTGGTGTGACCGGGGGCGGCGGGATGGTGAGCGGCCTCCCGCAGAGCATGCACGCCCCGGGACCTGCGTTCGGGCCTGGTCCTACAGGCGGCATGCACGCGCACAACGTTAACGCGCCGGGTGCCGGTACGCCCCACCGACGCGGTCACGCCGGCGGCGCGTATCCGAACGCGAACACCTTCACGCCCGCGCACACACACGCCCGCGCGCCGCCCACGCCGAACAACACGCCCACCGATGGCCGGGGCCGCGGGAACTGCGCCGGCAGCCCCAATGCGCGCGGTCGAGGCGGCGCCAGGGGCGGGGGCAAGTCCATCACCACCCACCCGAGCTCCAAGTCCCACTCCCACTCCCATACCCATACCCAGTCTCAAGCGCAACACCAGACGAAATGGCACCGCGACCGGCACGGCGTCCTCCGTCCGGACCTGCACCTCGACACGGGCGCCGTGCGCGCGGAGCACCGGCTCGCGGGGCGTAGTGCGAGCGAGGCGTCGTCGCCCGTGAGCGAGATGGATGCCGGGGGAGCGGGAGCGGGGGCAGGGGGAGGGAAGGGCGTGGGGAGGAAGAAGAGCTTTTATGCGAGTCATATCAAGGCGGCGTCGGGTGAGGGCGGGAGAGGGGGTGAGGGGAAGAAGGGCGAGGGGAGGGCGCGGGCGCGGGCGAAATCCAAGGCGCGGGAGCAGGCGGACGGGGAGGCCGTGTCGGAGGCCCCGAGCAAGCAGCCTGCAAACGCAAGCGCGTCGGCGTCCGAGGCGCCGGCTGGTGACGAGGCCGGCGTGCCCAGCGCGAAGCGTCCGCAGGCCTCTGCGACGGTCTCTGCGCCGAGCGTGCCCAAGGCGGCGGGCGCGGGTGCGGGTGCGGGCGAGGAGGGCGGGGAGGCGGGGAAGGACTGGCCGACGCTGGACCAGATGTGCGCGCTGAAGATGACGCCGCAGAAGTCGGCGTAAGGCGCGCCGTGGACGTGTGGACGTTCGAACATGGGCCGTGTCGATCCGTACGCATGAAGAGAGGCTCGGGGGCGTTCATGCCTTGCACTGGATAGATTATTCGTTATAATTAGTTAGCGGTCAGCACTAGTACTGTCGCCGGATACCACTGGACGTGGACTGGACGAAGGACTCAGCTTGTCAGTGTCGTTTCTCGGTTCTCGGTTCTTTCTCGGTTCGGTTTGTGGCGATCGATATCCGTACTGTAGCCTAGCTCCGCGTTTTAAGTGAACCTCGTACTTAGCCTAGTCATCTCGTATTACTTGTTACTTGTTTCCTATACTGAGTATCTTCAAACTTCTGTCGTGACTCCGTGAGGTCAAGCGGCGGGCCAGACGGGCATCGAGCTGAAGCACAGCGTATAACCGACTCAGCTGCGGCTTTAGTATTTTGTACGTAGTCGACCGAACAATCAGCTTCAATCACTTGTGATGAAAGCAGCATGGTCGTCGAGATTCGGGAGGTGACGGTGAGTGGTGTCGAGGATCGATGTCTGTCGTCCGCGCAGATACCAGTTGGCCCATCGGCCACTGGACACGTATGTAAACGGCGAATACAGTAGTTATTCACCGTTCACATATGTACCCACTGGCACACCTCTGCGCGAGGTACCGAGCTCGGCTGGCTTAACACTAGTCTTAGTATCCTGTAGTCGATCGAACAGTCAGTCTCCTTTAAACTAAGTAGGAGCACCGTCTGTACCTCATTAGATATGAACACATCGTCTGGTTTGCGTCAGCTGGATGATTAGGACAAGGAGTGTTGAAAGCAACACTGTCGTCGACGATGGGAGTCGCGAGGTGATCGCGCCGCTTGACCGCGACACCCGCTGCGTGACCCGCACACGCGACGCGTCTGAGTGTAAAATGCTCAGAGCGCCCACAGCTCCAAACGTCCCATCTTCGACTCTCTCCTCCCGACCCCCAACGGTCGTCATGACCGACTCGCCGATATCCATGGCAGAATCGACACCGCCCAACATACCCGAACCGCCTGTCTCACCCTCAGACCCCCCGGATTCTGAACCAGCAGCCGCATCTCCCGTTGCAGACACATCAAGCGCGACCCTCTGCGCTATCTGCACTACAAACACTGCCAAGTACACCTGCCCGCGGTGTCAGATGCGCACATGCTCTATGCCGTGTTCAGCCCAGCACAAGACGCTCGGGGCGGGCTGCAGCGGCATCCGCAACAAGGCTGCGTACATCCCGATGAACCAGTATGGGTACATGGCGCTAATGGACGACTATGTCTACCTGGAGGACGTCGGGCGGAAGGTGGGCGAGTGGGGCAAGCAGATAGTCGGTGGGGGGTACGACGTAGCGTCGGGTAATGGGCGAGGTGCGAGGGGTAGAGGACGCGGACGTGGGAGGGGAAGAGGACGAGGGTCGGACATGGCGCGCGGAGGGCATGCGGCGCACGCTGACGGTGCCAGGACCAAACGCGATGTATTGAAGATGGAACTCGACCGCATGGATATCGAAATGGACGTACTGCCCATGGGCATGGAACGTCGAATATTGAACCAGTCATCATGGGACAACCAGTGCGTCACATCATGTTCCACAGTGCTTTGCCATTAACGACACGACTTCAGCAACAACACAGCCCTGCTCACTATCGAATTCGTGTTCCATCCTCCCCGCTTCCTCCCTGACCCCGAACCTACTGAGCCAATACGCATGCTCACGCACCGAAACCGCATCGCCGCGACTCTCATGTCGAACCTCTCCGCCCGACTCGCTGAACGCGCTGCATCCAAGAAGAAGGGATCCGACAAGCCCTTTCCCGACTGGCTGACTGACATGCTCATCCCGCACCCCGACGACCCCGACGCCTTCACGAAGCCCATCTGCGTCATGCCCACGAAACTCGACCCGCTCGCCTCGCTCGCGTCCGTGCACTCGAACCCCTACGTCGGCCTCCGCCCGGGGCACATCACCCGCAACGCATTCTACAAGCTCGCGTACGACGAGCCGCTGCAGAACGCGCTCCGGCACAAACAGTTCGTAGAGTTCCCGACGATTGAGGTGTGGGAAGACGGCGCGTTCGTGGGCACGGTCGTCGATGACCGCGGGTCGATCGTGCGCAAGTACGACGGGACAGACGATGAGGATGGGCCGAGGCGGAAGAGGCGGAAGTTGAACCGCAAGGAGGGCAAGAAGGCTTTGGGTGGTCTGCTGGGAGGATATGGCAGCGAGAGTGACGCGGACGAGGACAAGCAAGAAGAGAGAAATGTGTTGAACATGCTCTCGGGCTACGCTGGGAGCGATGACGAGGATGACGGTGCTGATGAGCATGCAGCAGCTGAGGCAGGAGCCGAGGCGATGCGCCAGAGGGAGGCCTTTGAGAGCCAGTTTGACTACGAGCTGGGCGACGAGGATGCGGAGGGAGAGACTGACGATGGAGAGGGCGAGTTCGAGGTGGACGATGGAACCTGGGCAGAAGAGGATGCGGCCGCTGCTGAGGGAGACCCATCGGCACAAAACCCAGAAGAACTGGCCGCAATGCTCGAGGAGCTAAGGCAGGCAGGCGCGCTTCGAGACCCAAGGCCTCATTCGCATTTCGGGGGTGCCCACGCAGGAGACGATGACCAAGTAGACTGGGGAGAGTCGGCTGACGAAGACGACGGCTGAAGCTGAATATTGTCCGAGAACTCAGTTCCCTGGTAACAAACCAGCCGGATGGGTCGAAGCCCTCTATACGTCCTGTCTCCTGAGGTCCAGAAGGCCCTTCATGAGCAGCTGCACCTCCAGGACAGCTTCTATGATTGAGCTGAGGGGTGTCTCCGGCGTATTGCGGACCGGCGTCGCGGTCTTGACCTCCACCTCCCACAGTGTATCTGCATGCGCCGGAATCGGCTTCTGCGTCTTGGGGTCAACCTTCGTATGCAACGTCAGCCTCACTTTCGGACGACGCGCTGCTAACAGGACCTACATGTTCTTGCTGAAACATCTGTATGACAAGATGTCCTCTGCGAAATACGTATCCGCGTTTGTAAATTTGTGACCTTCTACTGTAGCGAACGTCAGGATGCTTCGCTTCCATTAAATTCGAAACGACGTACACGTAGCCGAGTGCTGAGGCAAAGCTCAGTGCGTCTCCGGTGACTTGACATGTCGCCCACGGCCGCACAGTGGCCTCGGGATGTACACGCACAGATTCTGGTTTCAAGTATGAATACAACACCCTGGCGCGTCACGAATGCATATATAATGAGATGGCGCAACGGACGAGGAAAGGGGAAACGAACCATTGGGGATCTGGATCTAGCAGCTCTTTCCTCGCGCGAAGCAGGCCAGGCTCAGTTCCCGTATCCCGCTGGTACTGGGCGTCGAACGGCTCGAAGACGATTTCTCGAGAGTGCATCTGGTGCGCCGACTCGCTGTGCAAGGTAATGCGATTCAATATCGCTGGTACACGCCAGTTGAAGCATATTCGATAAGAGCGTCGTCGGCGGGGCTCACCGTGAAGGTCCTTTGCGAAGAACTCTCCGAAGAGTGCGACCTCATAGCGGTGCCCTTCAGAACGCTGAGAGTTCATTTCGCGTGTTTTATATGTTTTTCCTGAGCGTGAGTGTTTGTAGTGAAGTATAAGCGAAAGATCGGTCAGATTTATTGTGTGGTCGTCAGTCAACGTGCAACTTCCAGTTCATGAGCTGCCAGGCTTTCGGCGTCTCGTGCAGGGCGCATCAATTCCAAAAACGGAAACTCGTCGGCATGATGCCAGTGCGCGTCTCCTGCGCGTCTCCGCGCGACCTTGAGTTGCTCACTGACGACGCCGTTCTCTCCCCCATCCTCGAATTCGGCTTCGACTATGGACAATACAGGCGACGAACAACATGGTGACTTTGGCACTCAATAAGACAATGCTCGGAGCTAACACACATCGCCAGCGCAAGACGCACCAGACGCACCCTCACACGTCCCACGCGAACAGTCGGGCAATCCTCCATGTACGGCGCATGTTACAATTCCTGACGTATAAACTTAACGCACTCCCTAGAAGACAGAGCACGCGCGAAGGAATTCGTCGACTTGCACGACCAGGTCCAGGTGCGTACACGGGCCAATATGCACTCTGACGCAGCTTCGCTTACCGTGTTCGTCGCAGACCAGCGTGAACCTCCTCGACTCGCTGGAGAGCTTCCTCTCTACATTCCAGAAAGACTTGTCTGCGGTGTCGGGCCAGATATCAGACTTGCAGGACCGCAGTAAGGATATCGAGAACAGGCTCAAGAGTCGAAGGGTGCGTCACTGAACACAGCGTCGTCGGCTCAGTCCCTCATCGTAACCTATTCTAGAAAATCGAAAGGCCCCTCTCGAATCTCCTGGCTGATCTCACCATACCGCCGCCATCTGCGACCCTCATCCTTGATACCAAGGTCGGGGAGCCATGGATTGCAGCCATCGAGGATTTCGAAAGGAGGCTGGAAGCGCTACGCCTCCGAGGACGAGTGAAGGCCGCGAGAGACTTGACAGAGGTTTCGGAGGGACTGCGGATAGTGGTACGTCGACGCATCGTCATCCGGGTACTACTCCGATCGACATTAAACACAGGCAGCCACAAAGCTTCGACAGTTCTTCCTGAACCTGTTGACACCCATGCGGACGAGCATGTCTACGAATCTCTCTGTCATCCAGACGTCTGTTTTCCTCAAATATCGCTCCCTATACGCGTTCCTGCAGCGACAAGCGCCGCCCGTGGCTTCGGAGATCCAACGAGCTTATGTCGGTTCTGCGAGGACGTACTTTGAGACTGGGTTTAGGAGATATATCAGAAGTCTTGGATGGATCAAGGTATGCCAATGGCGGTGCTTTGGGCCGATTACGTTCTGAATCATCGTCACAGGCTCGCACAATAGAGAAGACAGACACCATAGTCACTGGTGCGGGAGAGGGAGGTCAACCCCAGAGCAACGATGCCGACCTGGAGCGACTATCATATGCCCGCATAGACGGTCCTGGGCCTGTTCTTGCCTACATGGCCGATGAAAAGACCCACGTAAGTCAACTTAGATCAGTTCTTCGCATCTCTTAACGGTCTGTACTTACAGAAAGAACCTGTGGAAGCTCTGTTCCGCTCGCTACTGCTCGTCCTGCTCGACAACAGTACCGCGGAGTACTCATTCATCAGTGCATTCTTCGCCCCTCCCCTTCCCGCATCAGCTTCCTCTGCGTCTCTCCGCTCAAGCAGCTCGGTACTCCTGTCGCCCCCGCACACGGCTTCACCCACGCAGGCCGAGTTCGAGGACATAAGAAGCGTCGGCGAGTCTGAAATGGGACTGAATCAGGCGGGTATGACAGCATCGGAGAAACACATGGCCAATATCAACAACATCCTCGGTATACCTCCTACCTTGACTGACCCCGAAAGTTCGACGAAAGAGTCCAAGGACGAGCAGAGCTCGCTGAATACGATATGGAAGCAGGTTATGGATCCTGTCTTGGACTATTGCACAGTGAGTTGCCAGCGCTGCTGATGCGCTTATTGCTGACCGGACTCCATGAAGACGTACATCGAACAATCACTAGCGCCTCATCCGACAACTCCGTTGCTCACTATGATACGTCTCACTGAAGACGTGATGCTGGAGGTCCAGAAGCGCGGATGTCCTCCCCTGGAAACTTATATATTCACCACACGGCTGAAGATGTGGCCTGTTTGGCAGAAAGGCATGGCAGACCACATAGACGGCGTACGTAAGTTAGTGGAAAACGCAACGTCCGGAGGTGGGGCCCTAGGAGCAATGTGGCGGAAAACAGCCCTCAGTGAAGCCACAGTCAGGACAGTGAGTAAAGCCCGGCCGTCGCAAAGATCAATGACTTAATATGCGTCCCAGATATGTCAACGTTACATTGTAATGTTCAACGACTTCGTAGCCCTGACAAGTCAGCAAGAAGAAACCATGATCTTTTCGAAGTATGTCTCGTGTACCGTTCGGCATACGAGCATCAACTGATTGGATTGTGCAGCCTGCTGCGACTACGCCAGGAACTTACAAAACTCATCACTGCATACATCGACAAACTCGCGGATCCGGTCGCCAAAGCCACAGCTCAGTCGACGTTATACGACGTTCTACTACAAGGACTGAGCAGAGGTGCACACATCGTGAGTCATCCAAAAGCGCAGAGCGAGATCGCGTTCTGGAAGGAGCGAGAGGAGGAAGTACGACGACGGATAGCCTCTGCACGGAGACAGCGATAAAGGGTAAGGGGATGCTAGCGCACGGCAATGTATACGATTTTATACTAGAACGAGTTATTTAATAACACTTAAAGCTGAATGAATGCAGGAATACAGACAACGATAATATAAGGGAAAGTGTGGTATGGGATATGGTGTCCTTGTCCGTCCCTCAAGATGTGCCATAAATACTATGTATGAGAAGAAAACACGAAAGCAAGATCGGCAGAGCTAGCAAGCACTGTTATATCACGTCTTGTACGGCGGGGCAAGATTAGAAGGTATGCTATCGAAACGCAATCAGTCTCAGAGTGATGCACAGTGTAGGCATTTGACTGACCGCTGTTCTGGCTTTTTGGCAGAGAAGGAAGGCTTAAGCATCCCTGCCGTATTAGCTTTGCCAATACCAAGCTTGTTCAACACATCCTTCACATCCGCAGGGCCCGCGAGCTTGTTCCGCTGGGGCCTAGACCGTACGGGGGTCAGCTTGTACTGTTCTCCTGGCGCGACACTTGAGTGTTCCAGGGTCGACAACGACGCCGCTGTGTTGGTCAGGTTGGGGTTGGATAAGCTGCTGCGGCCCTCTAGTGCCTCTCGGAGGTCGGTCACACCGACGCCTCGTGTGGACCGTGCTAAGCTAGCACGAGACAGGTTCTCTATGTGCATTAATGCGGGTGTGACCTTGACCAAGGGCGAAAGTCCGTCCCCGTTCCGCAGGTCTGTACTAGGTGACTGATCCTCGACAGCTAGGAACATAATACAGCATCAGTATGTAGGCCAGAAGAAGTTATAGATACGCACAATTCCTGAATGCGGATTCTGCGGACCAAGAGGCAGTGAAACGTCGCAACAGGTCTTGCCTATCTAGACCGGTAGCATCTTGAACAGTCTTATTCGATACAATCGATGTAAGCAGTCCTTGTGAGTCTATAGACATGTTATCGGCGGAGGGCGTAGTGCCGTTGGCGAAAGTGCTAGGCTCTTGAGGAGGCTGAAAGGCACCGGGAACCATACCGTGCAAATTCGGTAGATCGTACGAAGGTTCTGTCGATAGCGCCTACTTTGTAGATTAGAGCAGTCCTGCTGGTATAAGAGCAATGCGCTTACTTTCTCCACTAACTGGCAGATCTCAGGGCTGTCCCATACTCGACCAATGACGCCCCACGTTCTCACGATTAGTCCTCTGATTGCCCGCACCTGTTCTGCGTTCACTGGGTCATCGGGAAGATCACCTTGTGTAGCAGCTTCTAACGCGAGTAACATGGGTACCCCAGTCAGAAGCCCACGTATCGGTAGGTGCTCATGAATGGCACTGAGGATGGCTGCCGTGTTCCCGTAGTCAGACAGCGTGGCAGCAATGGCAGCGGAGGTAGAAACCTTCGCGGGTGTAAGACGTAGTAGTCGTTTCATGGCGGACATTTTACGAGTCCGAGGCATTCCAAGCGACCGGCGACTCTGATTGCGTGACTCGTCTGGCATATCTTGCTGTTCGTGTGGCGCATTACCATCTTCGCCCGCCATAGTGGTCATTGCAAGGTCTTCGTTGACCGAGCGTTGTGGTGAAGGGGTAGAAGCAGCACTGACCCCTAGTTTAGAGGAAGTGGCAAGAATGTAAACATGGGCATGTAATGCATGCAGGAATCGAGTCGTTGAGTCGCCATGCACCACACTGATGTTGATTGCTTCTTGCCGTGTTGGACCCATAGCGCTAAGACGCATGCGCTTCACGCCATCGGCATCGGTGTAATCGCCTAGTTTCGGTATCTCCTTCTGCAAGTAGGATACCAGTATTGAAGCATAGTCCGCGCGTACTGGGTATTCGCTGTCACATAACAAAGTCAGTGTCTCTTGCCAGACTTCCGGCATGACACTTGTTCTTCGTGAGGGTTTGACATGGCCGTCCGTATGTAGTGGTTTGAGATGTGCATCCGGGTGAGGTGAAGCGGAAGGTGAAGGGTCGGTCAGGCTTCCCGAGATGCCAGATCTATGCGTCTTACCATCCTCCCCGTCGTCGTGCATCTCGGCTGCGTGGAGGAGACCGAATAACCCTGCAAGTAAGCACCGGACCGCCTGCACTCTGGCTCTCCCATGTGTATTTTGCCCCCCGACTAGGACACCACTAGTCTCCACAACTACGAGTCGACTAATCAGCTCTCCTGCCAGGTCTTGAATCTGGTCGGCGTAGTAGACGTGTGTGCCTAATGAGGAAATACTCTGAACCAGAGCGGGAAGAAGAGGATCATCCGGATCCTTGGATATTCGCCGAAGGACAGCGGTTATTAAACTGGAGATGATGTCTGAAGTTGACATGTTGACGAGTGGGATTGGGGATGTGAACACGCTTGTGACCATTACTGCTAGTGTGGTGCGTCTCGCTGGAGGTAAGTCAGACGTATCTTGATCCTGGACTAGACATTCCACTAATTTTGTCGGGATAGCATAGCGGTATTGGTACTGGGTCCATTCGGCGGCGCGAATCGCGACCCAGCGACAGTGTTCTATTTTCGACCAGGCTTTCAGGTCGTTGAAGCAATCCAGCGTGGCCTGAAGCGATATGCCAGCTTGCATACCGTTAGAATGGCCGAAGAGAGTGGAAAGGACGCGCATAGATGCATTCGCTACATCCCTTGATGAAGGACCCGACTCTCCTGTGACATGGAGATGGATAGAATGGGCACGTCGCTCCATCGCAGGTCGATTCCTGAACTCGCTCAAGTATGGCGAGCTTGGCTGATCTTTGACCTCTGTTGCTCTACCAAATTATGTTAGCATCTGCAGTGAATATATGTAGGTTTAAGTCCTTACTCATGGTCCAAAACAGGAACATCGACTTCCAACAAGGGCATAATAATCGCTGGAATAAATGTAGTGACTTGTGTTTGGAGCTGCGCAGATGAATGGTACAATGCCTCAGACGTGACCACTCCTGTCAAAGCGGCAAGTCCGACCAGCCGAGTGCTGTATGAGATTAGGTCAACGACGCAACTGTCCACTTATACAAATGTACGGACCGATTCCTTGTTTCAGTGTCACTTCCATCTACTCTTCCCATATGCGAAAATATGTCTAAACATGACATGTATTCTTGTGTGACATGCTGGTCCACCCCGATGAGATGCCCGTCGGTATATGTTGTCCACGCAGTGAACTGTGCATACCGTCAAGATTCATGCGAGTAGGTCTTAATTTGTGAAAACGCACCACACTACCCGCCCTGGCAGCTACTTCGAGATCGGTTGAGAGAGCAGACAACGTCGCATTAACCGAAGCTAGCAGCGCTGATGAGAGCAACGCGATGTCACGACGGCATTCCGTGGCAAGAGCTTTGATTATCGCCAGTGTTATAAGGAGCGAGCTGAGGAGATACAATCTGTGCATCTACCATCTACAAGCATGATGAGGAACTTACGATCGTGCACGAATATTACCAGCCTTGGCCTTTCTGCAGTCCAGTCTCACCCTCTTCTCTAATTCGCTGGCTAACTTATTGATTTTTCCTGGGCGATTGGAAGCATAATAGGTCATGCGTGATAGCTCCTGGGAATTGGGACGGTAATCCGGTCCGGCGGTGAGGAGTGTAGCATTGGGGGGATAGCAAGCCGAGATGAGTTGGACATGATTCGGTGTAAATGGGAGATGCATGCAGCCCGAGCTGGAGCCGCCTCCTGGTAGGCAAAAAATCTTGGATGTGACTAGAAATCAAGAGCAGAAAGACTGTGTACGCTCTGTCGAGGCAATGAGCAAGTTCGGGATATACGGGATGTTCAATGAGGAAAAATGAGTTTCATGAACCAAGTCTAAGAACAATCCCCGCACAGCGGTCGCTGACTGCGAGCCACGTGGAAATCATCCCGAGTCGTGTGCCTGGCGGTTGGCGCGCGCGTCGCCGCAAATCACTGGGCTTCCCCAGAAACTTTCTGTTCATACTAAACACAGCAGTGCCTTAGCTTCATTCGGCGTTACGAGAGAGGGCACATCGACTGGTAGCTCATATATTGGCATAACGAGCTACCTCAAACCGAAACCACACATCCAAGCTAGAATATGGTGCGTGACACGATTCGACAGTATGCGGAGACCGAGATCTGACCCAATAACGACTAGGAAACCGCAGACACCTGTATTTCTTTTTTCTGCATTGTAATTTCTAGCAATCATGGTATCTAGACGAGACGAAAGGGGACGATCAACGGCCAACTCAAAACTCAGCAAAGGAACGTCCGACTCGGATGTCACCCCGATTCAGACGACAATGTGCTACCCAACTCCTGGCTTATAGTAGGATCTAGTTAATTCTTGCAGTATAATCTAAGGATCATTTTGGCAGGACCCCTGGGACACACAGTAATTGTAGATCGAGACCACATCCTCTGGCTGCAATTCCTTCGGCTCCGATCTTTGGCTTAACTTCCCCCGATTATCTCTCAAGATGAACGAAAGGGTCATTGATTTGATCATATCATAACGCAAAATGCGAGACACTCAGCAATATGCAAAATATCCTGTTACGCGAAGCTCACAAAATGATGACATTGGCACGACATGGAGGTGAGCCTTGCAGAGAATGCGACTACCATGACCAGAAATCATCTTGTTGGTATAGATCGGCCATATTACCCTTTCCCTCTAAATCTACATGCCGCACTAGTGTTTCACGCTACCAGGTTTTGACGTGAACCCTCTTCCTCAAGCGCATAATGACTACGGTATAGTCTTTCCAATTGACGGGGCTCAAGATGACAAACCTCAAATCATTTCCTGTCACCTTGCTACAATTTATGTCCTCGTACAGCGAAGTACTACACCGAAAAACCTGACCAAGTCATTCTGAAACTCTTGCACAAGCACACGCGCCACCATCGCCCTCTATTCCACTTCGTGCGCGCTCGCCGTATGCGCACTGGGCAATATCAAAGGCATTCCGCCGGGCATCACAAGCTCTTCTACCATAAACCTCGGACATACATGTGGATATGAAAGCAAGAGAAAGCCCAGCGGTACCTTGATCTCCCTGAAACTGAATTGATGTCGAATGTCCTAATTCACCGGTAGATATACGCGTTTCAGAAGCTTAACAAATAAGCAGTGACACCGTATCGGCAACCAAAAGACCTGATCGCTGTGGTGTATGGACATCTAGTCTCAGGAGATGCATCCGTGTCGCTCCTCACTGTTAGGCAGCGCGACTCCGTATCGGAATGGGGTAGGAGCGTTCATGCTCAGGATTCACAGGCGGCGCTGAAACGCATCTTGTGCTCGGCGACAAACGGAGACTATGCTTAGAACGCCCGACATGCACATTGTAGCACCGTCGGACAATGTGTAAGCCCGCGGTAAAGTCCATGGATTTTCTTGTTAGAAATGTGTGAGGCGGCTATCCTGATGGGAAGAAGCCCAACTGCCCCGACAACAACTGTTTCTGGTGCAAGCGCGCTCGTCACCGACTCAATGCATAGATCACTTCGAAAAAGCTTCGTGCATTGTGCCCAACGTGAATTTCCGATCTGCCGGGTGTTGCATTCCCTATGGTTCTGTGCGGCTGCGTCGCCGCCCGATCACGGGCACCATGTCAATGAGGTGACTTGTGCTCTAAGTCAAATTTTATTCCATGGGCTTGCTATCGCATGGTTTGAGCGGGCGCACAAGGCGTCAGGTGTATAGCCTAAATGGTGCCCAGCGCACGAGTAACGGTTGCCTTCCTATAGTGCTCGAGACTTACCGCGAGCCCAGCGGGCCATGACTGGATGCTGACACCATGGCACATGAGCGACTCGGACGATTGGGAATCCACGCCGCTACCGGCGGATGATCTTAGCGCTATTTCACGGAAATCATGGAATAGATGGGTTTGTACTATTGAATCTTTGACATGAGGAGTCTGGGGTCCTTTGGAAACGACAGAAAGCATCTCCAATGACATCCTTACAGGATTATGCATGAGGGTCCCTTGACGCGCTTGTCGAGGAAAAAAAATAGGCACATTGAATTCGGAATTACATCCTGATAAATGAATCACACTTTTCACTCTTGGGACAGTCCACTAGAAGCTTTGCACGAGGGACCCGCTCCACAAAACTTCGCGACGCTTGGTGTGCTACTCTTGATGACGGTATAATTCCTTTCAGGAAGCCTCTTCTCAGCGGTTATGCTGTCGATGATCCATTCGGGTCGCACGACATGCACCTTACTCTTGGATTTGGAGGTAAGAAGTTTGTGGGTCTTCGAGCCGTTCAGTTGCTGTGAAGTTAACACATGTGTTGCGCCAGACGCTGTATATCTGCGTGAAACGCTGAGACATGAGACGGAAAACAGATGGGCGCGGAGACTAACGATACTTCGCCGCCGGCGAGCGTAACCAGCTTCTTCATTTGAATGTCTGTGGCGACGCTGATATATCCGTCGATGTACACACGGACACCCCGGAGGACGTCAGTTGCGTCTGGATGCCGCTCGGGGAGCTGCTCTCGTAGTTTCTCACTACGTGATTGAAGATACGCAACCTGATGCTTGCGACCATCTGAGCGCTGATGACCGGTCGCCATTGAATTAACATGATCTAAAAGAAGTAAGAACCGCGAGGTCAGCCGGGCAAAGGAGAAAATAGAATATTACTCACCCGTTCGCTCGTAGATATCGGAATGCGTTATGGGATTTGCCTCATCAGACAGCGTGCTCAGAAGATGCTTCGTGAGGGTTTTCTTGCTTGGCTTAGCGCCATCTTTGACCAATGGGGCAAGGAGACTAAAACGAATGCAAGCTATACTTCAGTACTTCAACGTATATAAGGCTATTCGACGTACCTCTCCATTCTTCTTTTCTCTTTCCAGTCTCCCGGCTGACGTTCGAATGCACCCTTTGCACAGTAAGGATGATATCTTGTTTCTGACCGCTGTTTGCCCGTTTCTTGTTTTCCGCCTTCTTCATTCCTTGCTGACTTCTTGTGCACGGTCACGTACTTGTCCATCGCAGACGGAAGGGTACAAATAAAATAACAGAAATATGTACAGAGAAAAGGAATGTGGAAGAGATTTATTTTGCTTTACATTCGTATAAATACTGGGCGAGAAAGGCCAAAGGTGGTACAAGGACAAGGACGTGCTTGTCCCACCATCGCCGCCACGAACTTGGTCTTTCGAGCGTCTATAATGCCGCTCCCGGCATGCGGTAATCCAGATCACGTGACATTTCCACGAACCGCGTTATTTGTTTCGAACAAACAATAGCGCCACGCGAGCTAATTAGCGTGTTTAGGCCTCGATCAAACAACGTTCCGAAGCATCACCTCAGTTTTTCCTCCAAGCCTTTGGCGGTACGGATCCGTCTGATAAAATACGGAGAAATATGTTATAAATCAGCTGACCGTTTCTCTACATCGATATCGACTAACGTGTAACATAGACAGCTAACGTGGTTCTTCGTCTCGCCGCACGACATATTACCTCGGAGCTTTAGCAGCTTTCAGAACATGCTAGAGTAGACTTAAGCACGCTTCCTGGCCGCAGATACGCCTTGCCTATGCCGTCACAAGCTTCCTTGCGTGTTGCTTTTCTCCGTCATTGCAGGCAAGCGAGCGACGGGTCGTCGCACATGATGGATTCGTAGGGTAGACCGTTATATAACTCGAAGAGATACAAGCCGGGTTCGCCTTGGCATGCGCTCTTCATCAGACCATGAACCATCTGCACAGACTCTACGTCGTCGTCGCATCGATCCTTTTGTTCGTTAAACTGGCCAGTGCCCTGCCTACCTTCGAGGATTTCTCAAGTTGGGGGACAATCAGCTCCTTAGTCCCAGGTCTTTCCTATCTTGAGGCATTAGGGCCGAGCAACACGAACAGCGTTAGGCAGGATTTACTTCGTTATGTAGCGATAGCGGGTCAACGAGGTATGTCGTAGGTTTCAAGCACGTTCATCTGGTCTTCGGTTCACCCCTAGTGATAACTACTAGGGTATCCGGGAAATATCACTGTCGAAACCGGAAACGAACCACCACTCTTCTACGTCTATAATGGGCACTTACTATATTACCACAACTCCACTACAATACTACCGATGAACGTACACAACGCCACGATGACCTCGCAGTTGCCTTTGCAGCTGAGAATCGGGCAGCAGTACGACGGCGTGAAGGGTGGAAATTGGCGATGGCAGGGGACCATGCTGTTCTACGAACAAGGAACAGCGACCAATAACGGGGTGTATTACTCCTGTCAAGATACAAACGGCTTGATGGGACTGTTCCTGTTTCTAAAACCGTCAGTCCGCACACTGAATTCCAGATATCACGCGCTAACGCCAATGTCTCACCTAGATCACCAACACCACCGGGGTGTACACTGTTCACCATACATAGCTTCAACAGAGACCTACAATGATATCACCAGATGGTGGCGTCCCGCTTAACAGCGGCATCTGTATTATAACAAGCTAGTGCACGCGTAATGTTCGTGGAGTAAAATAAATATCTCAGAGCTGCAGAGGGTACAATGGATGACAATACATCACGGCTTGATCTGTATCCTGACATCGACTCGCTTCCACGTGAACGCAAGGACGAAAAGGCCGACAAATGCAATTGCTACTGCAGTTGGTTTCTTTAGGTGCGCCGAGAAAGGGACCTTGTAAGCGACCTGCATCCAGGGTACGATCCGATCAGACATGTCGTGATACAGAAGTAACAATACGCACATATATCACACCATTGTGTCTATCTGTAATTTGATTATACTTCAGTGTGATCGCTGGGCGGCCGGTAGTGTCCAGGTAAGTAATGTGGTTGGAGATGCTGTTCATTACCGCCGGGAACGGTGGCCAGAACTGAATATCACTGAAGTACGATTCCTACTGTAAACCAAGGTTTCGGGGTGCGCATAACTAGGAATACACTCACGTAGCACCTTCAGGTAGAATAATCTTCATCTCGGCCTCGTCCACGACAGCAGTAGGGATCACAGTTTGCAGGGGTATGCCGACGAGATATCTTCCGTTTTCCTTGTCCCACCCCGCATAATCGCTGAGGGGTGCATCCCAACCAAGAGTGAAGCTGTAGTTCCAACCGCCCAGTAAGGGATAACGAGGCCGGAATTCGAATACTGAATACTGGTGGCTTTCCGAAGCTTTCGGCGTAGACGGAGCTGTACGGAGATGCGAAGTCGACACGTTACCGTTCAGATCGTAGAAATACACGTCGTGGATGCCCGGAGGCAGATGAAGCGCCATGGAACTCAATGTGTGAGGTGTGGGCCGGTTGTAGTAGCTCTGAGTCTGGAACTCTAGACGCGAGAAGTGTCCTTTGAGCCTATAATGGCTTTAGCAAACAAGACACATCCGATTATGGTATTAACACTCACTTGGGACCAGCATTGTGGAGCCAGATGCCATGTTGAATGTTCAAATTGGCACCCCAGTGGCTGATCTCTGCGCTTGTTTCGAGTTTCGTGACTTCTAAGATGGGGAGATCATAGCTGTACTGAACGGTGATGCGCTTCTGCTTAGTCTCTACGAAATCTTCGTTTGTAGAAGAGGGAAGATTGCTGAATGGGCCGTACGTCAGCGTAGCGCCAGATTTTGTGACGAGGGAATCAGTCGTGAAGTCAACTTCCTCCGGTTCGGTGTAGTAGTGTATTTGCGGTGACGGCGACCTATGTCGTGCATACGCAGCGTTACCAAGCCGATAAAATATCTCCGTGGGAGAAGGACATACCTAATCTTGGTCCTTTGTACCAGAGTGGGGTATGGACTGAGCACGAACAAATCAGCTTCATAATTGAGCGACTGTCCGTCCTTCTGCGACGCTTCAGCCGGCCAGGGGTATGTTGCGTGTGTTTGGACGGTCTCCACGACCAGGTTTGCCGTACCATTCGCCTGCAGGGTCTTCGGAAACTCGACGGCATATAGATAGGCACCGCTGCGGCAGATCAGCAATGTAAGTCGGGCACAGATGCCAAATATTGGACGCGACATACGTTTTTGGGTTGAAGCCGAAGTGTTCGAGATCCAGCGGCACTGCTTGACCCTTCATCTTGGCCTGTATCCAGCTGGTCTTCTCCTGCTCCTTCTCACCGAGCGCGATTGTGTAGATACTCGAGCCATCCTCGAGCGCCCTCACCGCGTATGTAGTCGTGACGTGCACAAGGGATCCGCCTAGCTCAACTGTGCGCACCACCGCGGTGTTCTCGAACGAATGCTCGGCAGACACGAGGGTCGGGGCGACCAGGCCGAGAAATAAGAAGGAAAGGCAGGTCCTCCACCGCCCTGCCATTGTCGTTGTTGGTTGTGTTGAGCAGCGTGCTGCGTGCGACTGCAGACGTGTAACCCGCTCGTCCAAAATAGAAAGACGCGCGAAGAGGCGCCGCGGCATCCTGCGCAAGCGCCAGCCAGTGCTGTCCTGCTGGACCCCTACTTACGCTATAGTGCTGCGTCGCTTCAGTCCAATAGAAGAGGCATTTTTGAGGCAGCAGAGCAAATAGTCGAAGGTATAACATTAGAAAAAAGTGCATCTACCACGCCCAGGCAGGGCCCGGATTTCTGAGCGGTACATCTTCTCTAATGAGGCCCGCAGAAACCACCCGCTTCAGTGTCTTCCTCCGCGCTTCCTCCTTCAGCTCGGCGACAGTCTTGCCCTCTCTCAGAACGACGCTCAGCTTTGAGTCAGGATGAATACGTATACCATAGCGCCCTCTGCCCTTCACCTCCAAGCGCTGGAGTTGTTTGGGGCCCTTCGTGACCCAAGCTTCCGCTGCAGTGCATTCGTCAGTGCTGCTCATTCAACGAATGACTGAATGGAGAAGAGACGTACAAACGACGAGCCGCTGCTCCTGCAGGCCCTTGTCTACCGCGTGCTTTTTGGCAATGACAAGCATGCTCTTTATGCGGGTACTCGCCCGCTTCTCACTAAACATCATTTGCAGGATCGCGGAGTCAATGGGCTTCCCCGAAATCTGGCGACCGAGCTTGTTGAGCTTTCGGTGAGAGATTTTGAAATTGGCGGTGGAATATTTGTGCTGTAAAACACAACACGGGTTAGGCTTCGTCGAGATAGGAACTCGTGTTGATAACGCACCTTCAAATCTGCGTTACGAGGCAGGAGCTCATCATCATTAACCCAGCGTATAGTCTGTGTTTCTTCTGGCGATTTTTCTGCCTCTGCCAAGGAATCAAAGACACTGCCCTGTCCCGAGGTTGCCTGCTCCTTCCGAGCAGCTTCAAGTTCATCCTTCGTAGGCTTTTCCCGCACACGAGGACCCATCTTGTTTCGTAACCAGTCGAAAGGGGATCCCATGGATATACTATACAGTGTTATCAGTAGCTGAACGTACAAGTTACAGAGCTGCAGGTCGTACCTCCGGTGAGAGCTGCCTATCGCAACACGGGTCACAGGAGACGCATAGCTAGATGTCAGCACGAGCGCAGACGCCCCCGCTAGAGGTCGCGAGACGTTCAGCTGATAGTCTATTGCATATAAGAGGACGACTCACTCCGGCGAAGGGAGGGACCTACGAACTGCATCGAGTGGGACGGAGAGAACGTTAGCGCCAACACCGTTCCGTTGAAGCGCGTCGGCGAAGCGTCTACCCGCGCTCGATCATCTACACGACCACCAGTCTGCCAGACCAGTGACACGTCCGACCCACGAGCTTCACACAAGCCTATCTATCGGACACTCGTATAGTCGAAGACAATGCTCTCGATAGGATCCATGATATATGTCGTCCTCTTACTCATAAACGCAATGGCTGTTCTCAGCGAAGACAGATTTCTTGCTCGTAGTGTGTACATCTGCTTTCGACCCTGACATTACTGGTTCTCATAACGTTTCAGTCGGCTGGGCTTCAACAAATGTTCAAGCAGCACAAGCCGCGTACGCACAACCATATGCTCAGCCATATGATCAGTCTGGTGCCCAGCAAGACATAGGAGTGAAGGGAAGACTTGTGAATCTCATAAGTGCAGTCCGGACATTGATGCGCGGTACGCCGTGCGCTCCTACACTTTCTAGACGCATGACTAACGTACAATCTGCAGTACCGCTTATTGCGATCAACCTAGGCATTATATTGTATGAACTCGTTATGCCATAGTACAGAGTTTTTTTACATATAGGTTATTCATCCGGCTTTCACATACCCCCAAGCTGGTTGGTCAAGCAATGCTGTCAAAGTCGCCGCCGTTTAAGCGTGCGTACTCCTCATTGATCTGGCGTACGAAGTCCGTGGGTGTGTGACCGCCCTGGCACAAGGTCAGGGCACGGATATCTCAGAATAGCGCACCACTCACTTCACAATCTTTCCAACTGCCATCACGGACACAGACGGCTTTGCCATTGATAAGAATAGTGCAACTCTTTCTGTATATTGGTCGCATCAGTCGGCGTGCAGTTGAGATATGAGAGATTGTGTCAGCCACATACTCAATTCCCAATGCTTTTGTCACGTTCACACTGTCGCGCAGAAGCCCGGTTCCCTCCTTTCCCTTCCCGCTTCCATCAGTTCCAGCGCACCGACCGACATCACTGCTTTTCCAGTCAATCCCTGCGGCATCCGCGCACTTGAGCGCAGTCTCCGGCTTTCCGACCTCGTAACGCCCCTGGAAGTTCTGGCATTGCGTAAACCTCCACCACACGGGGGTGTCAGCGTACTTCATCGCGCACAGCTCCTGTACGTTGCCTGCGCATTCGTTAGGACCGTGCATGCACGTCACCCCGAAGTCAGCGTCTGATGCATTGAGCCTAGTCCATCGTTAGTTTGACATGTGTATGCTAAAACAATGCGCACCGACGTTCCAAGGAATGTTAAAGACAGCTCAACCTTGTTACCAACTTGCTGTAGGACACGGTCAAAGACAGACTCGCACAAAATGGCATCCGGGCATGCGCTCATAACGCCCAGTACCACGGGTACCTTGAGGTCCTGCGTAACATATCCGTGGTCTAGAGCCGACTGCACCGTGAGCGGCGTTTCGCCACAAATTCCGAGCGTAAACACAGAAAATAATCCGGCGAGCGGGTGTAGAATGGACGAGTACATCGTGGCGGGAGGGACGAGTGGGTTTCACACGCGCGATCCACGATATGACGGCGTGGCTCAGCCATTGTCGCGGAGACCAGACTTCTTTTCTCTTGATCCCCTCCCATGCGTCATTCGTGCTATAACTGACGACGACTGCGGTCCCGGAACGGCATCCGAGAACGGTGCGGGACGCCCGGGCTATAACCGCTTCGCGCGCCCGCATCGCGGAAACTCCATAGACTCAGTTCGGTGCCCTCATTGTCTGCGACCAGTCAGAAGGAACCGCAATAATAAGACTATTAAATCCTCCATGTGCGCTACAGATGCTAGATCTTCTGTGCGTATAAAGAACGGGAAGAATCCTCCAACACAGGACTCGGCTCCCTAGCAGGTGTTCGTTTTGTGGGGTCCAACCGCTACCGGGCTGAACGGGCTGCATCCCACCACTTACGAGCCTCCGCATCAGTAAGCGGGGGCTCAAAGTACTTGCAACGAGACCGGAAGGCTGCGGTAAAGAAGTCCATGAGGGACACTGTGAGAAGTCAGGGTCAGATTAACAAACTAAGCGTTTTTACCTTCCAACGACCGATTTCGCACGATCTTCTCAACAGTCAGCTCATTGCGGACCTGGTTAGACTGAAAACAGCGCCACGAAACATAGCGCTTCAATTCTCTATGTCTTATGAAGCAGTATTTTCGGCACTCACCTTCACCTCTTCGGCATACAGCGCGCCCTGGATTTTACGCTGTGTAGACGGGTCAACGTCGCCCGTCGCAAGAGTATCCTTCTTCTCGCTCATGGACTGGTCCACGACCCGCACACAATAGTCGATGATCTCGGTTCTCCGTTTCCAATTCTCTTCGTGGATGAAATCTAGTTATCAAAAATCATCAAACGAGGGAGCCACATACCGACAAGATCTTTCCATAAGTGTGTGCACGCTTGGTCCTGGACGGATCCTTTCCCGACCCCAAGACGGTCCAAATCTCTAAATTGGGCGGTCGCCCGGTTGTAACGCATGGTGATACTGTCATCCAGCTTGCGATATTGGTTCATAAGATCTGTTCAAAAGCAAAGATTGCATCAGGGGTGGGAGTCAGTCGCATTGTGTTCATGGACCGGGGTCGTACGAATAATACCTTTGAACAACGATAGATCGTGACATGTGTCGGGCGATACGTGGACGGTTTGCGGTGCTAGGGTAGGAGCTTGCACCGCCAGGCTTCCGAGAAGGGGTTGTTTAGGGGACATCGTGCTCACTTACGAGGCTTATGAACGTACGGGAGTGGCAGAGGTCGGGTTCGCAAGAGACAGGTAAGCCGCCGGATCGGCATCGCGCCGGTGATCCAACGCCTGGAGCGCATGTTCTCCGAGAAAGTCGGGAAGCGCTTGGCCCGACGGGTCGCGCGGCGCCGTACCCTAACCCTAGAATCGCGGCGGTCAATGTTGTAGCCGCCACCGACAGCCGACCCATTTGACCCTGATTGTTTTGATGACCGCCGACAACCACCTGTGCCTCGCCTAGACCGCCCAATTAGCCTACATACAGCTCCTTCACCCGTGCGCCCCGTACAAAGCAATACTGCGAAATTTTTAGCAGATGTCCAATAACATAGCGGGCTTGCCCGCCCTGAATTATCAGCCAAACGGGCAAAGTGATCGATAGGCACAGACCAAGACCGAACGCCTGAAACACAACTCAGAGTCCAGAGGCAAAGGAGTCTACTATTAGAAGATACGGCCACTATCAACGGGGCGGAGGACCAGTGCAATGCGACAGCGGTCAGTCGGCTACAAGCCTGCTCGGAGCACTCGGCGTACTGTGGCAAACTGATGACAGAAAGTGTCCCATTGCTCCAGCAGGACTCTACAGCATGAACGGTCCAATAGTGAATAAACCCGCTGCTCGGCTAGCGTAAGTAATGCGGCATACATAAGAGGCGGGGTAATACCATCAACCTACAGCGCTCGCGTCGCGGAGACCGTCGTCCAAACATATGCTCGACCATATGTGTGGTCGAGTCAGGCCCTCTTCCTCAATCGCCTACTTGAATCGCGAACGCAGTCCAAAAATTCCATTATCAAAGGAATAACAATCTGTCAAAACGAAAAAGAAGTTATACGAATATAAGAAAAGTGCAATTACGCGCAGGCATGCGCAGACAAAGCTTCGATCTCGTGTGCATTGACCAGCAATCGACAATGACGCGTCGGCAAACTCAGCCTCGGGAGACGCTTCTCCGTGCAATGCATCTTCTCAGGTGTGGTTGCGCGCGCGCCCGATACCTCCATCCGGAAATGTTATATTGGTCATGCGGAGTCCTCCGCTTCGGGGTCCGACATGTCGATGTCCAGATGGACCGAGTCCGACTGTGTTCGTCGCTTTGAAGGGACGTGATTATGCACGGCTTTCATGTGTCTGTGTCGCCGAGCGGGATCTCCGAAGGTCGCCTCACACCCAGGGTACTGGCATTTATGAGGTGCCGCGCCAGTGCTGATCGACACGTCAGAATCGCACACTTATGTGATCAGGCTGTATGCGGTACTCACTGTGTGTTCATATGCGTGCTGTAGTTGGTTCTCTGGGAGAAGCCCTTGCCGCACACTTCGCATATGATGGGTCTGCGCACCGTCATCAGCACTTCGCGGGAGTGAGCGACTAACACGTAACGTACTTGATCTGAAGGTGCTTGGACTCAACGTGTCGCTTGACGAGATGCTTCTTTGAAGTATACCCGCAACTGAAGGTCCGCCCATCTCTGGTTTCGGGCCAAAGGCAAGTGTACGTCGCACTGCTGCCTACGCTGTCCACCGCCTTAGCATAGCGTGTCCATTCTTCGTGGTCAGCATCCGCAGTACTGTGGCGCAAGGCGCTGGTTTTGGTTGTGGGACTTGGGGCACAGCTGCTCTCCGACTCGCTGGAGTACGGGTGCCATGGCGGTGAACGGCGCCTCTGCTTCGTGCCTTGTGTGCTGATATCTAGCCTGCGCATAGTGTTTTGGAGCTCGCGATCGGCAGGCGGAGACTCCCGATAAAGTGAAGGAACGTGTTCACTAGACGCATATCTGACGGCAGCATGCGTAGGCCTGGTCAATGTATAAGTATGAATGACGAAAGGATATACGGCACGCGATGCATACCTTGGGCTATATTCACTCCGATCACGAGAAGATGTCGACGCAGCACTACAAGCCACCTAAGTTAGAGTACTTCTAGTGAGAAACAAGATGCACACTTACGTGACGGAGGACAGGCTGGTGTGAGAGCGAGAGGAGGGGCTGGAAGCGGCAGAGCTATAGGAGGTAGGCGGTGTGCTAAGTGCGAATGAGGTTATTACCATCATCTGCAGCGGACCAATGCAGTACACTTACGAGATACCCGAGATGTCTGCCCTCGAGGTTGGTGTGGGAGCTGACCGAGTATAGTCTCGGTACTCAACGTAGAGAATCGGTGGCGAGGATGTTTTCCTCGATGACTTCGGGTCGAAGGGTTGCCACATGTAGCTTGCAGTGGAGGCATCGTGTTTGGAACGCTTAGGAGCAGGAGGATCCTCCTCTACTAGCTCAGGAGACGGAGACCGGACGGTGGCGGCATGGTTTTCAGACGAACGACTGTGGCGAGTGAGAACAGAGCATGTTGAAGTGGAGTAACACTCACCTCTGGTGTGCAGGAGTCGGTCGGGGCACGGGAACACTCGTAACACGATTGTGGCGAGGTGTTGCACAACATTGTGGCGAGGCCTTCAGAGGCCGGACGGGGTTCGCTACACCGCCAGGGGCGTAATGAGAGAAGGCAGCGGGGCTGACGCTGTATGAGCCGTGGCGTCAGTGTCAGGGCGTGACGGGACGCGAGACGCAGCCAGGGGTGGCTAGGCGTTAGGCGACGGCACGGTGGCGAGGGTGTGTACGAGTTGTACAGTCCACTGCGGAGCGTCGCCTAGGAGGAAAGGCACTCACCTAGTGGTAGTCATATCCTTGTAAGGGCCTACTGCTCTTAACATAGTACAGCGAGAGCTATATCCAGAGGGAGGACGCGAAGCGGGACGGTGGTTGGGTGAAGAAACTCGGATGAGCACTTTATACGTCCAGAGGAGTGCGGTTTCCTAAAAAGCCACCGCACGCGCGCCGAACGAGAAATTATCCCGTGGGCAAAGAGAATGTAAGGCATGATATATTACGAAACCCGACCCAGGAAGGGGGCCAGGCAGGCTTCGAGGAGTAGATCATTCTCAAGAGCGTTCGGCGCCAACTGTGCATGACACGCGTCCGGAACGCATTTCAACACGGCGTTTAGGGCGGCACGGAAATAGATAACGATGAACAACATACCCGATAGCAGATCGCAAGAGACTCCGGGGTCCTGCTATGGGTATTTGTGTGCGCGTTCAATTCCGCCGCAAGTCCTGCTGGTGCAGTAAGCATGTATCCGGAAGCCCTGTAGAGCGTCAAGAAGCCGCCAAGTGTAAGCTCTTACATCGGTCCCAACTCACCTGTCAGCTACATGAGAGCCTCGAGGCCGTCGACGGTGCATCTTACCAAATGCAGCGCAACGCACAAGCATGGCTGCCACGTGCGACGACTGATGTCGCTTGCCTTTATTGCTACCGCGCGGCCGACATTGTTGCGCTTCTTTTGTGAGCCCGTCCTCGACAAAGGCAGCCTTGTAAAAGGTAGTGCTCGCTCTGTGGCGAGGGGTCATAGCACTTTGATGCCAATGCACTGTGCGGGGACCACCCGACGTGCCCGGGGGCGCATACCACCCCTGACATGATCTGTTCATCTTCGCCAGTGCGCTCGCAGACCATGAGACCTTGATGGTGCAGTTCCCTACGAAACAATATGCACATCTTTTCCTACGTTATGATCTGTCGGGCGGTCTTTTCAGGGGTGTCTTCCGGCAAGAACGGAATCAACGGACCTGCATTGACGTGTCCAGGCAAAGGGTATCCTTGTGGGAACAAGGTGCATTGACGAATCGAGGGTTGGACTTGATAGCCTTTTTGCAATTTCCTTACAAGCCAGATACACTCTTCTGAGCTTCCACAGCTCGCGAACGTCTCACGGGGAGCCAAAGCTAGAGCACTAACAAGCGTCAGGACGTCCAGTCGAACGCTGCAGGACAGGTCAAGCGCCTGCGCCGTTCCCCAGGTTCGCGGAAGCAAAAGGAGAGCTCCGCCGGCATACGTTGATGATGTTGCCAAATACAGCATGCAAATCGCCTGCAAAGAGAAGGTCCGCAATATTCGTAAACGCCCACATATTTCGTCCTGACCTGACCAGTCATGGGAATCATGGCGGATGACCTAGTCTACAACCTTCTCTCATCGATATGCAGGTAGAGCCTAGCTTCAGAAGTGGACCGCCACCATTCCAAGTGATCACCGACACCACCGCAGCGGCGCGGACACCGCCGCCGCGTACACTAAAGTTTCGACCATGATCGGCGACCACCACCCTGGACGAACGGTACATAACGAGGATATTCAAACGGAGGATGACCAGGTAATCATTTAGATAAGCGGATGAGCGCACCAAGAGTAGTCAGATGATTGTGCGTATACTGCGGTCTGCGCATGACCTGTCCCCCGAACCATTGAATTGGTATAATTTATATTGGTGCCATTATCGGTTGTGCCGTCCATTTACACGACCCTTGAGCAGCTAGCTGTCAGATTGTTCGGCTTGACGGAGTTGGATCATCTGAGTTGTGAAGATTGGACCGATCGACGGAGAGTCAAAAGGAGCTTCGGGGTTCAGGACCGAGGAGTTGTGGCGTGGCTGTTGGTATCCACCCAAATACAATAGCAGTGCGTGCACCTGTCCAAAAATCTTGCATCGAGGCTGCATGCTGTGATAGCCTACAGAGAGTATCAGCAGACGGTATCAACAGACTGCTAAACTATCACTGACCCAAATCCTTGGGCACTCACATCCGTCGGATCTGTTCAGCAATCCTCTGGCGCATGAACCAAAACCATCAGCGCGCATATGGCGCGGAAAGAAGCATCACGGTCTACTCGAAAGCTATGACGGCCGCCTGGAGCGCAGGGGAAGCATAGGGGATCGTGGAGACTGAACTTTGTGGAGCAAGCGGCGGTCTCGCTAGACAACGTCGAGTCTTGTGGCGCGAGTGTTTCAGCCTGGTTGCCAGTGATATATCGTTGCGCTTGCGAGAAGGTACTGGTGAAATAGCTTTCAAGCTACGACCTTTGGGTAGGAGGATACACAAGTACAGAACAAGAGCTACCTTTTGGGCGACTTTCGACTTACCGACATTACGCGCCTTAGCGCTCTGGTATTTGCAGAGGAAGTTGGGGACCTCGGAACAAGTGCGGCGATGTGAACAGGAAGCCAGACCAAGATCTGTTCAACAGAGAGGACATCAACGAAGTTCAATCGGAAAGACCTCCAGGCCGACGTCTAAGTGATCTCCCGCGCACTTTGCAGCGTGGGCGATGTGTGGGAGTGGGAGAAAGGCCGTGTAGTGTACCGAGTTCCTGTTCGTCGTTTACGGTCGCGAACATATAGCGATAAGCAGCAAGGCTCTGATAGAAAGAGGCTATTGCGGGGTGGATGGAAATCCGTCGAACGGCAGCTGCCCGCTACAGCGCTAGCCAGGGTCCCGTGAGAGGATGCACACGCAGTTGTTCATCTCGTATGCGGCTGGAGCAGTCATCAGCGGTATCGATAGATGTGATATTGCTACGTACAGTGGTCAGTGGGTGAGGCGACCGACTGCGGTGGCTCTGACGACGTGCAGCGTCCTCGCCGTGTGTCGGCGTCGAGCTTTCGCGTTTCCAGGTCGTCCAGCACGTTGACACAGGCATGCTTGGAAGGCCGGGCAGGCCACAGCACTGTATGCGTTGACGCTGAGTGCGTGCAGGTGAGTGGCTGCCCAGACTGCTGCCGCTGCGCCTAGCCGCGCGGGAAAGTCTGACCGCGTGCCGGCGAGCGAACGGTCAACATCGCCAGACAAAGTCGTCCTGGTCTTCTTGTCGACCACCATACCCTCTGCTCAGCCCGAGCGTGGGCGCACCCTGCCCGCGCACCCTCTTGGATTCTCTGGACAATGTCTCACTACGCACGAAGTTCACTGCTTTCTATACCAACAGCAACTGTCTCGTTTCTCTCTATAATCTTTCTACTGTATTCCACCACACCAGCATCAGCAGCGAACATCATCACCACCCCAGTTCCCCCTCTCCAATGGATCAATCTCTCGAATCTGCTCACCGGCCAGGCTGCGCCCGGGCTCAAAGACGCCTCTATCGGCTACGACGATGATAAAAGAAACCTTATTATATTCGGTGGAGAGTCTTCTCAAGGCATAGCCCAATCCGACACATTCTTGTGCGTAGATCGCTGGATTTTTGCGCATACAGGCCTCATATTTCCACTGTCTTGACATTGCAGGCTTAACCTCGACACGCTGACCTGGTCAACGCCGGTCACCCTCGCAGACCTTTCCAGCATCAAACCACCGGCTCGAAGTGCAGCCATCAGCGGTGAAGATACTGCTGCAAATTAGTGAGTACAGAATCAGAGTACGCTTTGACGCATATAGTCTGATGTAGAAACAGTCGACGTTCGCACATCGTCATCGGAGGTAAGGGTGCGGATGGAAGCGCCCTGCAAGATGTGTGGGTACGTACTGGCAGTTGTGCATGTTCTTCATCCATCCAACGATCGGTGTAGGAGTTCGATTACGCCTCTCAGTTTTGGTCACAAGTCACAATTAGCGGCACACAGCCTCCCGCACGATGGGGCGCTGCTGGTGGAGCGGATTTGCGCACCGCCTCCATACAGGACCCAAACTTGTCTTGGCCCAACAACTCTTACTATTTCTCTGGAGGGTTCAATGGGAAATCGCCTTTACCATTGTCGGACGTATGGCGACTGAATATCACTGGATTTCTCTCGTCGAATAACCCAACTAACGTCGAGGGCAGCTGGGAGAAACTTAGTGTGTCCGGTGGCGGGCTCGCCAACGCTGACCTGGTAGGCCTTGCAGGGACGGTTGTAGAACACTCATTAGAGCAGTACATTGCTGCTGTGGGTGGCTGCAACGCAACGACTACCGCTAATGATACGTGTGCTGAAGGTGATCCATTCATCCTCATCACAGACACTGGGGTTGGTAGCGCTCCTGCAGCCTGTCCTGCACCTCGCGTCGGTGGAGCCCTTGCGGCCAATTTCAATACCGCGTCTACCGCATTCGATGGCCAGGTCTTCCTTCTCCTAGGCACATTCAATACTTCACTGTGGGATGACGGCGGCGGTCTCGCACAGGGCGAAGTGGTGAGTTGGCAGAAGTAACCGAAATATGGTGTGCATGTTGACCATATTTATCCGTAGGGCGTGCTAAATGTGCAAACTGGAGCATGGGCTCGTGTGTTGCCAGCAGGTGATCCCGGAACTACAGGAACACCCGCATTTCCCTCGCCCCGCGAGGGTGCGGCCGTTTTCAGCTTCACTTCAGCGCTCGTGGGTAGTGATCGCTCGACCGCCACTGACACCATAGTCTTTGGTGGCCGCGACGAGAACAACAACTATCTATCCGAACTATGGATCCTACGTGCATACAACGGAGTCATCCAGTCATCTGGCGAGCATTGGTCAGGATACGGGGATGGAAAACTGACCACTGGTACAAACGCTACCGGCGCAGGTGTCACTATCAAGTTTATGACAACATGTGCCAGCGCCATTAGCACTCCATCAAGTACCTCTTCCGGTAGCAAAGCTGGACCAACGTCATCTTCCACTTCCAGTGGTCAGCCATCACCGACCAACTCTCAGGCACCCAGCTCAACTCCTGCTACGAACCCATACGACACATCAACGACTCACAAGGTTCTTGCACCCGTCTCAGCCGGCCTTGTATTCCCTGCCGTCATTTTTCACCGTCTCTCCCAGCCATACGTTTCCGCTAACGGCCAAACAAACCAGAAGCTCGGCTTCTTCTACCTCGCTTGTTTGACCGCACTTGCATCGCTTGGTCTGGGCATTGGCGGACTCGCCACGGCGTTTACTTCCCTCACCTTCAATAACACGTCCTCTGTCGCCAAACGTTCGACCCCAGAGGATCTCACGACAGCCCACGGCAGAGCCGGTCTCGCCTTCTGGCTCGGATTGTACGGCCTTGTTCCCATCATGATCGCCATCAACGTGCTGGTGGATCGACATACTGCAAAGAACGAACGACAGCCAAGTAGGCTGCGCAGAGCTTCAGGCGAATTTGCGGAGAAACTAGGCCTGTATCAGAACCGTGGCGCGAGTCCTGTCTCTCCCCCTGCCGACGTCCCGCCCCCGACGGCCTCGTCTCCCCGCATCCACTCGCGTGTACGCTCATGGGGAAGCGTCACCCTTAGCCGATTTTCTTTGGGCCACGCACGACATTACTCCAGTGAGAGTGCTATTGACGGCGCAAGTTCCCCGACTGCCGGATCTTTCGAGGTCACAAATCGTCCTCAGCGGCAGCGTCACCTCAGCGGGAACAGCCTGGCCGCATTCTCCGACCCGCGACCCTCTCTCTCCCCTCATAACCTTTCTGATACCTCATGGATGAGGCGGAGTCCGGGCCCAGCGGTAAGTCCATGATGTGTCCGGCCGAATCAAAGTCCATGTTGCTCATTGATATTCTCTTGGCAGGGCGAGCACCGTACCGAACCGCCTTCCACCCCTGGTACCGCTGTCCTCGATATGATGAGTACGAAGGGCCTCGTCGATAGCTCCCCGACGGGGCACCCTATCATGCCCCCGCCGCTCAAGATCCTTACTCGCACCCTACTCCACGCCTTCCTTCTTGGGCTGTGTGCGCTCACACTGGCTGCCCTCTGGCTCCGCGCACCCGTCGCTGGTTTCGCGGTTTTCCTTGCCTGGACCGTGTGCTCGTACATCCTCATCTTTGCGCTGGCATGGTACGGCATTCCGCGCGAGTCCATACTCAGCGTCATTTTGTTCCGCCTGCGCACCAATCCCCACCACATCAGCCCGAACGGCACCGCGACGCCACACCCGCCATCGTCCGTCGCCCTGGATAGCTTCCCTAACGAGGGCCACGGGCCGTACCAACACCACCAGCCACCTTATCGCACCGCGCAAGATAGCGAGTATCCCACGTCGCTGTCGCACGCGGGGCATACGGTCGAAGACGAATATGATGATGACGAAGACGAGGAGACGCGCCAAAGACGGATAGAGGATGAAATGAGCCGGCGGGAAGTCTCCATTATCACCACGCCAAAACGACGACTGGTCGTGAAGAACCCTGAAACGAGCTGATGAATTGGATATCTCTTATGCCTCTCTGGGCGAGTTTCTTTTTATCTGTCATATTGTATCGCTGTCGGTGCCCATTAATCCATGATACCGTTCACATGGGAATCTCATTGCATGTATACTGCATCTTTCTTTCTTTCTTCACTCATGCGGACACTTAGCCAATCATCTGTACTGTTTACTGCATTACTATTAGATTGCTGTGGTACTCGACTGTGCATTGCGGGAAATCCGTGAAGTTGATAACGACCATGAAGAACTAGTCCGATAATGCTATATGGTAAGTGCATGCGAAGGAATCGACAAAATGAGAGCAAAATAGACAAGAAAGCACATCTGCAGTGTCCCTGGTATCTCATGTTTCCCCCTCCACGGCTACGTCGTGTCTCCACTTGTCGACACGGTTCAGTTTTGCGGTATCAGGAAGCGGGGGTGGGGTGGAAGGAAGTTGAGGCGTCATCATCATCGGCGGTGCCATCTGTGGTCCATAGAAGGGCGCACTCATGATCGACGGGGCCCCGAAGATCATCGACTGATGCAATGCAGCCTGTGCCTGAGCTTGAGCTTGCACTTGCATCATCATCTGTTGTTGCTGCTGCTGCTGCTGCTGAGCTACCGCGAACATCTGTGAACGACGCATCTGCTCGGGGCGCAGACCAAGAGGTTTGTCGTCGTCGTCTCCGTTCCCACCGCCGCTGACCACAGAGCCCAGATGTTGCGAGCCCGTCATCATCCGTGAAACTCGTAATCCTAAAGGCTGATCGTCCTCATCGTCGTCCTTCTTAATCTTCGGAGGCCCAAACGACCCGGCGATCGAGGGCGACTTCGGTCCAGATCCGCCGAACAAGCTACCTCCTCCCAAAGACACGGACCTGGTCTTCGCCTTGTCGATCAAAGTGGTGAGCGGTCTGTCCTCGTCGGAGGACTCGTCATCTGCGATGCGGGTGGCCCTCTGCGCAGCTCTGCCGATGGTAGCGACCAGTGGTAGATCCTCCTCACTATCGTCGTCATCATCGAGCTGTAGCTGCCCTTGGCTTTGCAATGCGAGCAGCCGAGGCGGAAGGTTAGGGTATCTAGGTCCTGAACCTGTCGTCCGACGCGGACCTAGGTCATCAGGAAGGCGAAGTGATAGATCAAGGTCCGTGTTCTTTGGAGGCGGAGCCTGACGTCGGCGGCCATCGTCAGAGTCAGAATGCCATCCATTTTCTTCCCTGTCGACAGCAGGCTGATGTCCACCGACCGAACTGGAGTCGCTTTCCTCCTCCTCTTCATCGTCTTGACCGTCCGCAGGTGGGGGAGGTGGTCGTCGAAGAGCTCTTCTGGCGACCGGCGACGGCTCTTTCTGCTCCGGCTCTTGCTCCAAAGGAGGCGTCTGCATGGCTTCAGGCCCCGGTGTACCGACAGGACTCAGGCCCATGCTCGGGGTGGACACATTCGTCGTCTCTCTCTCCCTCTCTTTACCCTTCCGCTTGCTCTTGCCCTTCTTCGACTTTCCAGCGGGCCCGTCCAAGGCATCCGCTCTCTGCCTTTCTTCCTCCTCCTTCTCCCTAGCCTCAATTTCACGCAGTTTCGCAAGCTCGCGTTCCCAAACAGTGTCTACACCGAAGACCGATCTGGTTTGTCCTCCCGACCCGCCTAACGGGTGGTCGACACCCAGGTGTATACCTCTCGGCACACCTGGGATCTCGTCGTCAAAGTTCAACAAAGTCTTACGGTGCGAAGCGGAATTCTTCCGGGCCAGCCCCTGGATATCAGGCGAGGAATCGAATCTGGTCGAGGTAGGACGTTGCTTGAGAGACTCGGGATCTATGAGCGTGCTGGAGCGTTTCATTGGTGTGCGTGCCATCATAGACGGTCTGTCATCGCCCCGGAAAACTCTGCAATAGGCCTGTTAGAGATACTTCGGCATAGAAGCGATCCTTACATACCGTTGTTTTCCCTTCATCTCGGCTTTCCTTGCCTGCAGCCGGTCGATGAGACTTGTACCATACAATTTACCTGCGGAACGGCCATGTGTAAATGGGTCGTCTGCCGGTGGGACTGTCGGTGCTATTGGTTCCTCAGTGATCCCAGTGGGCTGCTGTTCCACTTCATTCCAGTCCACTTGTTCACCATCTTCAGTTGCGCGCCTGAGGTGATCGTCAATGTCCGCGTAAGTCACGTCCCGCTGCCCGTCTATCATCAGAGTATTACGGAATGTTAACTGGGACAGTGTCATATTGGAACGTGGGTTGGGGGTAAGGCCATATGAAGTTGACGGGCTGAGAGATGAGGACGGTTCCATAAGCGACATGGTCATGCTGTTTCTGCGCCCAGTTCGCGCTTCAGCTGGCAAGGGCGGGCCGTCGACCGTGTTGAATTGGAAGCCATCTCGCGGTGTCACCGGCTGTGCTTGTGGCTCTGAGTCTTGCAAAGGACTGGGCATGATCAATACCTTTGGTCGCATCAGCTCTAGGCGAGAGTAAGGGCGGCTCCTTGGGCGAGTCGACGCTGTATCGGGAGGCATCTCCCTGTCTCTGCCAGACTCTGCGTCAATGTCGTTGAGCATCATATGAGTCGCCATGGTCCCTTGTGACATAGTCCGCGAGCGTATGTACTTAGGATCAAAGCGTGACGCGCGGTCTGGAGATGGAGGACGCAGTGCGAATGGATTCGATTCATCCTCGGCAGCAGCTGACATGCCCATGCTTGCGGTCGAGAGTGTCCTGCCACGCGCTGGGTCAAGCAATGAAGCTCGGGAGGAGGGTCTAACCCCCGAGTAGGCCTCATCATCAAGAGGAGGTACCTCAGATGATGGAAACTGTACGGCGTGAAGCGGTGGTGTAGTAGGTATACTGTCAATGAGGTCGTGTCCCGAGGAGGCACGACGCTGTCGTAATGAAGGATCGGTAGGTTTGACTCCGGCATAATCCAGCGGTGAACCGACGGAGTAACGGCGGCCGGCAGGACCCAAAGACGACGGCGCGTCCAAGAACGCGCCGCCTGCCCCAAATTGATCGAGGTTGCCCATGCTCATTGTACGCGAGTTTGCCACCGGCTTATTCCTGCGCACAGACAACGGATGTGGGTTCGGGAGCGAATCCTCCCTTTCCTTCTTCTTCCTCGGGCCCTTCTCCTTCGGCGCGAAAGCATCCAGTCCCCAGGACGACAAGTCGACCTCCATCTCCTCGTCGTCTACATGACCCTCATGTGTCGAGTCTCGGCCGAACGGGTTGCGCAATGCGTCTATCGACGCTTGCGACTTTCGATGCTGGGATATGGAGTCGCTACTCCCGCCATCGTTAGGCAGAGCTACGCCCAGGTAGTCGGTGCTACGCCGCGCGATGCTGGCGGTACTCTGCGCCATTTGGCGCGACGGCAGCGTCCTGCGCATGTGCGCAAAGATGGCACTCTGGTCGGCATTCTTCTGTGTGAGGTTCGGGTTTGAAGGGTCGTTGTCGTACTCTGTGGGAGAAAGGAGCAGAACACCGGATGTCACGCCAGACGGTTCGCTATGTGTAGTCGGAGGCAGGGCTCACCGATCAGCGCCTTGGCGAGCTGCAACCTCGAGAACGCCGCCATCGTTGCGTGGGTCGTCTGCGGACGGTATGGGGCCGGACTCGAGGAGAGGATGGTAGCCCCCTGGCGGGTCGAGGGTGAGATACAGTTCACGGCGTCGATACCCTATAAACGCGCTTGAGGCCATGTGTCACCGGGACGGTCTGTGCCACGTGGGCGCGAGATGCCGACGACAATTTACAATGTTCGGGCAACGATGTCCCTCTCGTACAGCTTCGAGCAAACGGATGTCAAATCAACGAGACCGTCGTCGGACGATTATACGCGAATAATAAACATGAGGGTGCTTGTGGATCCAAATGGTATGAATGTGTGCATAGCTCTATCAATATATAACTCAGAAGAATGCTGGTATAGGACATCAATTGACTGTTTGAGATCGTAACCTCAATATGGCGCGTCCACCCGCCCGTAATGCACTTGGTCGTCGTGTATTACCGGTTTCCTTCTCCATACGGCAAGAACGCCGCTCTGCCGCCCGTGTCAGTATGAGAGCAACTTCGAATTTGTCCGGCAGTCTCACCTGGTATGCGTCTGCTCCCTACGTCAATCCAAGCGCAGCAAACCTCGATCTCGTAATTTGTCGAGTAGCAAGGATACGTAGCTCCGCTCAACGGAAGTCAACCCGCCCATCTCGTCTTTCTTCACGATGACGTTCACCAGTTTTTGCCTATCCGCTATCTGTGATAGCGCGCTTCCTACGACGAGCAAGGTAGACCCAAGATCGTCCAATGACTTTGGATCCCATCCTACTGCCGGGCGGAGGACCAGCGTGACTTCGCGAAGGCTGAGCGGCGCAGACAAGAGAAATTTAGGCAGGGTATTCGGGATGGTGTATGGTACCTTTGCATCCGTCAAGGAGTCAGGAATTGTGAAAATGACGGGGAAAATAATGGTTGTGGACGTCAGAGCTGTAAGAGAAGCAATATTGAGGTTATTGATAGTACCTGGACGATAGTCAGCGAGGAACAAAGGTGTAAGACTATTCTCACGGCTTACAGTCTGCTCGGAACTGTAGATGTTGCAAGTTGCCCGCCACGGTTCGCAGCAATTTCGTCAAGCCGGTACAACCGCCAGAGTACATGCATCCTAACTGCAACGACTTGAGCGAGCGAAGGGATGGGAGTCGAGCGAATGCCTCTAGGAGCGGCGATGCATTCCGCACTTTGTGAAAGCTGATCGACTCGAATTTGCAGTATTCAGGTATCTCGTCGCGCCCACGCAGGCTGACAACTTCCCCAGTCTCTATGACCACGTCTTGATAGGCCGAGAATAATCCGTCTCCGTCGACGATCTCCACGTCTTCCAGCTCAAAGTGTCTAATCTCCCCGAAATACCTGAGCGTCTCCGCGATCTTGTACAGGGAAACAGCGTTGTCGGCGCGGCGTCCGTAGTCGATATGGAGGCTTTCCAGTTTCGGTATCACGGGTAAATTGAGGTGGCTCTTGAGCGCGGACGGCGGGATGAACGGGCATATGTTTGAGAGCTTGACCGCCTCGACCCGCGGAAGGAGCCTGAGTAGCTTGTATAACCGCATCGGGCAAGACTCTGGGTCGTGCGGCGCAAAGTAGCCAGACGCCGCCAGCAGCGGCTCGCGCATGATGGCCATGTCGAGCTCCAATCTGCGCACGCTCGCGGCGATGTTCGGCGACGCACCCATGAAGCCCACGAGGCTGTCCAGCTTCGTATTCCCAAGGAGGTCACGGTTCGAGTGAGGAACTCGCACGCGGAGGGTGCATTTGAAGTCCTTGAAGAGGTGCCGCTGAACGGCGGACTGCCAGAGTCGGCAGACGAGGGCGCAAGCGGCGAGGGACGCTTTGACGTACTGTTTGTCGGCTTGAGGGGAAGCCAAAGGGTCCACAGAGCCTTCGAGTAAGCTGAAGATGAAGTCGAGAATTTCGACAGGGAGAACTGATGATATAGGCACCGCTTCATGCATCGCCAGCGAGGGAGCCTGAAGATGTATGTGAGCTCTGAATATAACATACAGCTGGAGAGTGTTTGCGCACCATGAATGGCTGAACTATTCGTGCACTAGGGCAGCTAGGATCTATGTGTAGTGGAAACAACAGCGACGTGAAGAATCTCTCGTCTGCAAAAGTCTTATCAGCTACAAGACGCACTCTACGTCAAGACCACGCACCAAAGGCGGAACGTCCTTCCCTCCCAGCGTGCGAAGAGAAAGGAGTGAACAGCGAGGAAGGCAAAGCATATCTTCGTATATATCGCCGGCTACCTCTGCATATAGGTTTCCTGGCCGTGCTCGTTGGAGATTATAAACCCTCGGGCATGGGCGAAATCCGAGAGAGCCGGCCCACGGATTCCGGTTTGTAACCTAAATATTGGCGCCCGTCATGACGATTGCGGAACCAATTGTTGCTGGTCCACCCTTGGGTTCGCGAGCAGAACAATCCCAAGTATCAGGGTTTCTCGGAGGCTTCCAATATTATGTCCGAATGAAGGGACACTGCAGAAACACGCAGTTTGTAGGATCGCTCGGGGTGAACTAAATTCAAAGACCGAATCTCATGATCACGTTCACTGTAGCAGTCTGTAAAGCGACCGTGATGTGGCTGCGATTCATAATGTCGGTGAATGCTATTACAGCGGTAACTGTACGTGTGCATTCATAAGGATGCGGTATTCATAGTATAATGAATGTCGTAACACCGTCCGGTCGCCGAAGCCGAGCTGTCATCCTCGAGGGTTTTCAGTAGATAAGGACCTGTTCAAGAACGATGGTGAGAAGGTCTAGCTTATCCGAGCCTGATTATATGCGGTTTTGACGAGTTGAGTGAAGCAACTGAACCTGGGGGGATGAATGCCTACCGTGAACCTGCCTAGATCTCGATGGAACGGAACGAGCTACTTAGATAGCTTCGTGACCACCATCGAGACTGGAAGTGGCAGTGACGCCTAGGTCCGAACAGATTCAACGCAGTAATCTATAATGAGTAGAAAGGCTTGAGACTCGTTTAAGGGTTGGCGTCACAAGGATACTCACATGTATGATGATTCAACCTGACTTTCCATTTTAACACTCTTGGAACAGCAACCAAGGCCGTTAAAATCTACTTAGGTACCATTACTGCATTTAGTGATGCAAATGTCGAAAACAGCCCGGGATGTTTCTCCAACTTAAGATGCCTGGAAGCCTGGCTTCCTTTCACGAGTAATAATGAGAGGCCACGGTCGAGGGCAGGCTATGCCTCACATAGTTCATGGACCGAGGTATCTTAAGGGTACACAAGCAGACTGTGCAACATCATCGAAAGACATCAGTATTTAGTCTGCGAGATATGATCATGCAACGCACCGACCTGTCGCACTCCGGTGTCCGGATCCAGATGGGAGGTAATGGCAGAGCGCAAAATGACGAAACATGCAGAGTAAAGCACACACGAATTGACTGGAGACTAATCTTCACATTTGTTGCGGCAAATGAAGGACACCTTGCAAGAATTTCGGAGACATGGCTTCAGAAAGAAAGAAATGCACAAGTCAGGGATAGGAACGTGGGAACGACCTGCTTGCGATGGAATTACTCCGAGGCGCGGTCACGGGATCAAACCACGAGGCTACTTTGATCGCACACGCGGACCAGTGGGAAGCGCCTGCAATATTGCGCGCGCGACACGTCAGTCGGAACCTCTTCTGGAACCCTACTGAGCATCTTGCACAGTTAAATACCGTCGAACGGCCACCGCGAGTCGCCTAAAGCTTGGTTGAGACCGACCATCATCGTCATGCGGGTCGTCCGCGCCCTCCTCCTCACCGCGACTGTCTTTACCACATGTCTGTTCGCGCTTGCATCGCAAGACAGCGGGAAGAAGTATGATTACCAGGTACGGTGCGCACGAGCAGGCGAATTTAACCAAGCTGACGTGTCTCTTAATATAGAGTGACGTAGCACGGCTGCGGAAGATTGTCATTAACAGGTAAGTAGCTGAACCGGAAGTATCGCAAAACCCAGGAGCTGACAACGTCTTTCAGTCTCTACTCGCACAGGTAATTCGCGTACGACCCGTTGCGTATTCTAATACTAAAGGCTGGCCCAGAGATGTATTTCTTCGCGAGCTGATCTCTAACGCCAACGATGCGCTAGAAAAACTCCGTCTTACATCGCTTACGGACAAGCAAGTGCTTGAGGGTGCTGAGGAGATGAACATCACCATCAAGGCTTGGAAAGAAGAGGATGGTACTTCTCGCTTGTACATCAGAGGTACGTCAACAGGCCTTCCTTGATATTGTTTAGGCTCATGCTATTGCAGACACTGGTATCGGCATGTCCGCGGAGGAGCTCACCGCCAACCTCGGTACACTCGCAAAGTCCGGCACATCCGAGTTCCTTGCCAAAGCGGAAAATACGGACACCACAGGCACGGGTAACCTGATCGGCGCTTTTGGTCTTGGTTTCTACAGTAGCTTCCTCGTCGCCGATCAAGTCTATGTCGCGTCGGTCCCTGCGAAGAGCGAGAACAATCCTACTCCCGAGCAGTACATCTTCGCTTCGTCGGCGGATGAGAGCACGTTTGAGGTGTACCCAGACCCCCGTGGTAATACGCTTGGACGCGGCACTGAGATCACGCTGGTACTCAAGGAAGATGCCCTTGAATACATTGACACCCAAAAGATTATCGAACTAGTGTATGTGTTGCACCTATCTAACCCAAACCTAACCGCTGAAGCTTTTCACAGCAACAAGCACTCGTCATTTGCCACTTCCTTCCCGATCTACCTCTTCACGCAACGAACCGTTGAGGTGCCCATTGAGGAAACAGAGGAGGATCAGTCCGAGTCGGAGACGGCTTCATCAGACTCGTCTACGCCTCAAGCAACCACCCAGGATGACGAGGATGAGCTTCCTGAAGTTGACGAGGAGCAGCCCACGGTTGAGGAGGCTTTTGACAACATGATGAAAGATCTCGAGGAAGAGGAAGCCGAGAAGGCCCCTAGGACAAGACCGGTAATTCAGGACGAATGGGTTCACTTGAACTCTCAGTCTCCAATCTGGATGCGGTGAGTTCAAGTCTACGTCAGACGAGGCTTGGTTCTCATGATATGTTGTAGCGATCCTAAGACCGTGTCTGACGAAGAGTATGAACTCTTCTACCAGGCCACATTCAAGGACTTCGAAAAACCTCTGGCCTGGCACCACTTTGCGGGAGACTCTGGCTCCGGTGTATCTTTCCGCGCGATCGTTTTCATCCCATCGAAACTGTAAGTGACGTTGTATAAGATGTCTGCTCTTACCTTGCTAACATCGTCTTTAGCACCGACGAATACTGGACCAACCCCCTCCTGACCAGCGCAAAAGATGTTCGCCTGATGGTGAAGCGCGTGTTCATTACGAACGATCTTGGTGAAGACGCTCTTCCGAAGTGGGCTAGCTGGGTCAAGGTCGTTGTTGACGCAGAGGATCTCCCTCTCAACGTTTCACGAGAGATGCTCCAGTCAAACAAGTTCCTGCGCCAACTCAAGAGTATCATCACGAAACGCATCATCCAAATGCTCCAGCGCATCTCGTCCACGGAGGACGCGGAAGGCGACGAAGACAAGTGGGAGGAGATCAGCAAGGTTTATAACAACGTGTTCAAACTGGGTGCTGTTGAGGACACGAAGAACCGTGAGAAGTTGGCGTCGTTGATCAGGTTTCAAACGAACCAAGGCAATTTGACCACGCTCGACGAGGTAAGCTATTGCGATATTGCGTAGAATGGGTATACTAAATTATACCGCAGTATCTGGAGCACAGGAAACAGGGTCAAAAACAGGTCAGTAGCCCTGAGTTACTCTGCGTTATGCGCGTTACTCATATGTATCTAGATCTTCTACCTTGCCGATATTGGCAAGAGCACCGACGACCTTGCAAAGAGCGTTTTCGTGGAGAAGCTCCACGCTCGCGGCTACGGAGTTCTCCTGCTCAACGACCCGCTCGATGAGATCTTCGTGCAGAGTGTCAAGAAGTGGAAGTGAGTCCATGTCGGTCGGCTATATCGGGCAACAAAGATGCTCATTAATTTGCAGGAAGATCCCATTCCAGGACGTTGCGAAGGCTGGGCTCAAGTTCGGCGACGAAGGTAAGCAGATTGTGTCCAGTTGCCTTGACATCTAGTCTTATCTACGGTGTTTGCGCAGATGAAGACCCGGAGGAGGAGAAGGCGAAGCAAAAGGCATTGACTGAGCAATACAAGCCACTGTTGGACTGGCTGAAGAAGGAGGCACAGGACGTTGTTCGTGATGGTGAGCGCGATTGACCGCTGGCGACCCATCTGCGCTGACCATACCAACCGCAAATGTTGTGCAGTTGTCATTTCCAACCGCCTTGTCACCAGCCCATGCGCCATTGTCGCGGACGCCTATGGCTACACTGCCAACATCGAAAAGATGATCAGTGCGTACCTCAGATCTTCTCCCACGTCCCGAACACCATGCTCTCGTCGCCACATCTTTCGCATCATATCACGGGTTCGATCATGGAACTGACATGCGCGGCACAGATGCGCAACAGAGCAAGAGCAACCAGTTCATGCACGATTATGCGAAGAAGATGAAGCTGCTCGAGATCAACCCGCGCTCGCCCTTGATCGAGGGGCTTCTCAAGCGTATCGAGCAGCTGCCTACGGAAGAAGAGGAGCGTGATCTCGAGGCGGAGGACGAGCTGCACGAGGTTGCTGCCGTACTAGTTGACGGCGCCCTCGTCCGCTCCGGCTTTGGTGTCCCTGACTCGAACGAGTGCGTATCTCTAGCCTTCCACACGTTCAACTGACCGTGTATGCTAACACGTCGTGCTGCACCGTAGATTTTTCTCTCGCGTCGACCGCATTCTGCGCCGCTCGCTCGGCGTCTCCGAGACAGCGAAAACGGATGCGTCAGTGAAACCCGCGCCGCCTGTCGCGTCGGTACCGGTCGAGGAGGAGGAGCTCTCGTTCGACGACACGCATATGCAGTTTGATCCCGAGATGTTCCAGATGTTCGGCACACCTCAAGAGGAGCCCGCGGGGCAGGAGCCGATGCGGTGGGAGGTTGAGGAGATCGATGACGACGGAAACGTCGTGCAGCAGGTCCCTGTTGAGATGACTCACGACGAGCTGTGAGGTGTAAAATCTTATATGTATTTATATACTGGATGCTTGGAAATTTATTATGGGGTATAGGCACCAAACTGATCGTGGTCTTCTATACCGAAACTTGAGGTGAAGACGAGACACTACGAGACATATGCATAAAGCTTATCGAATTCTGTGGGCAAAGCTATTTCGTACTACATTGTATACTATGGTTTTCTGTTGGGAAATTCGGGTTTTCGTGAACAGATCCAGGTTTTTGGAAACAAACATCAAGGTCGTGATGAAGATTCTTATACAAAGCAAACAACTTCCGACACATGCAGACGACCAACCTAGGAGAAGTACATGACCTTCTTCATGTTGGGGTGGAGGTCCTTGAACTGGGTCCTGAAGCGTTCAAGCTGACTGGACCCGGCACCGGTCTGAGTATCTGTATCGTCGGGGTTTAGGTTGGAATCAGGGGCGTAATGATTCTTGGCGCGACTGCATACGATGTCCGCATCTAACTCTCGTGTTAGCAAATGTCCGCAGCAAATGCTTCAGCGCGAAGGGACTCACAATAAACCGGGGCGGGAATAGAGACAGATCGAGTGCTACGGGCATAGACATGGCAAAGTGCGAAAGATAAGGCCTGGAGGGCATCGGCGCTGAAGTCATTGTCGTCATGAAGGACGTTGTAGTGCGCGGGACGAGAAGTTCCGAGCAGCCCCGCATGGGACTGCAGATAGAAATCGAGCTCTAGTGGGTGCGTGATCTCCTGATCAACCACGGTGCCCGCTTTGCAATTGCCACTCTTGTCCGCTTCGTTACCCTGACGGGGGAAGAAGCGTACATGGTGGCGCTTTCCGACCACAATGATCGTGATATTCGGGCGAATGTTGAGCTCTCTGCAAGCAGCTGGGTACCAGGGCAGTGAGAAGACAGCGCGAGACAAGACAGTAACGGAAGTTCTACCTTGCAGTTGGGGTAATTCCTGTGTGAGGACCTGAGCGAACTGCCCTTCCGATACACCGTCTGTACAAGAGGTTAGAATTGCGATGAAGGGATCACTTCGGACGGACAGTAGCGTACCACGATAGAAGATGAGACGCTTCGGTGCTTTATTCGCTTGCTTCTCGACCATCGAGCGGTAACTCATGTACATCTCCAACATTTTCTATGGACAACTGTCATTAACGAAATCTCACGTCATCGCTCGTAAACATACCTTGGCCATCGATTGCAGTGCCGGATCCTCGTCATCAGGACTGCCGATCATCTCCTGTCGGGCCGTCTGGACACGGCAATCTGCGATATACTTCGCAGTATCGGAGTCGACATTGGCCACCAACGACGCAAAGGACGGACGGTCCTGAGACCCCGGGGCCGGGTGGATCACGTCGGCCTAGGTGTGCGATCCGTGAGTGTCACTTCTGTGGGTTAATCACGGCGAAATAAAACGTACGCCCATGACAACGGTAGGATTGCGAGGGTCCGAAAGTATCATTGCGGAGCGTTGATCTAGAATGGCATTGATCCCGCCCATTTTCACGTTCACTCTGAACGAGGGTTCAGGCATATTCCGGTCGCTATCACGTCAATATACACTCACTTGAGACAAATGTTGGCAAAGTATTGAGCGTTTCCGCGAGAGCACTTCATAGCCTTCATGCATTGAGTTGCGATGCCGAGCTGTATGCCATTGATGAGCTAAGGATGGTACGTGTGGGCACCAGAGTGACTCGCCGTAATGTCTCCAAAGCTATAGCGCGATCCTCGGTATCAGCGTCTTCATTTATAGGCTACAAAGATGCACTGACTGTTTCACCGCTCTGTACAATTCTGCTGCGTTCTCGGGTAGGATGACAATCATGAGCGTGGGGGGCTTGTTTTGATTCTTCTTCATAACCTGCTGTCCAGCTTTCTTCAATTCCTGTGTGAACGTAATAAGCGTCATTGCTCAGTGGATACATGCACCGTCGGCTTACCGCGCTGATATCCGTCTGAGGATTTAACCACATTGTGGTAGGATCTTGTTCTTGAACATTCATGCCTAGAGGACGATACATGAGCAAACATACTACTGCGATCTTACATCTACGCCAACTCACCGACACTTTGACACGCTCTAACAAAGCCCTGGATGACGTTCTGCACGTATTGCCTTCCGAAGCTGTTCTCCCTCTCGAAAACGACGACACACCATCGCTCGATGGTTGATGGCTTATAGAACTTGCGGTCCACCATGTTCCAAGTCCCTTCACGAGGAGTCTGCGATGGACGCTTCAAACATTATGATGAGCAAGACAATATAATGCGCACCAGAGTTCGGTCGCCATATCGCAATGTAGGCGGTGGCAAGATGCGTGCACTCGCCGTCAGGGGAGCTTGCGTATTCACGTCCAATCCGAATTGCTTGTACCAATCGTTAATTTTGGTTATATCTACGTGATAAGATTGACCTACTCGGACATATTCCGACTGCCCATACGCTAGAACCTACGCAGATCATTATTGCGTCAACAATACGTACGCTTCAACGAAATGCGGGGAAATATGCGCACCCCTAATCCCATCCGAATACTCGCCAAACGATCTTCGGGTCTCTTTGTCGCAAATTGGACAACGTCCTTGACCTTGTCATCGGGGATTTGCTTTCGCATAATTTGGCCAGGTGGCACAGTACACATCTCTAGCGGAATCAGCGCCCCATTTCCAAGCTGAGAAACATGGGTCATGACATGTACACATTCGGACTACCAAACCCTCTTACCTCCACGCAAATTGCGTTGGGATATTGAAGCGGCCGGTTTCGAGCGCGCCTAAAATGTTCAGCGACGCTGATCTGCTGGCCGTTGATGGCGAATACGAGATCACTAGCTCCTGCTGTTGAGAGCTTCTTGATTGTACGAGGCGATCGACTGGGTTGCCCGTTAGCACCTGTTGTTATGACCCGCACTCCGGCGACGAATTTCTCTAGTCTGTAGCGTTCGCGCTCGGGGAACCCTTGTCTTGGCGCTAGTTGCTGGGGCTGTATGCGTCTTTGTCGGGTGGTCAGGAATTCGGTACAGAGGCCTATCAGAGGTCCGTCCTTGTACATATAGCCAGTCGAGATGTCGATGTTTATCAACATTCTGCCAGAAGCAGGCCGAACAGACTGGAACAAACCACGCCACAAAACGATACCATTACCTATGTCCCGGGCCTCTCGGTCTGTATAGAAAGATCGTTTGTCGAAAGGCCATTGCAAGTTTGGCTGCATCTTCACTACAACGTTGAGCGCCTGCGAAAAGGTGCATTCAGAGACAAAGCAAATAACAAAGTTGGTAACGTACTGTAATCGCGGTGAGGACAGGATTATCGTGCGATTGTTGACCGTCCAGAAACCGTGAAAGTAGCCTGAAATACACAGACCATAAATTCTTAGAAGATGTTCAACATTCAAGTCCGCCACTTACTCCGGATTGATCTCAGCCACCTTCGTGAGTTTTACCTTATACACCCTGGGCCCTCTGCCCGCCGACTGATCTCCACGTGCCGCTGCCGGCTGACCCCCGGTAGTGCTTGCCACCGGATCGTCAAGAGTGACGTCGAACTAATGAATGTGCCTTGTGAACAGATGGTACTACACAGGATTCACTGCCAAACTTTACCGTTTGCGTACCGCCCGTGAAAGGCAGCTCCCTGACGGCAAACATGTTTTTTCGCCCGTCGTAGACAGCTCGCGGTGTGAATACTTGCGGCGCTATTACCTCTTGTAGGCGACGGATAACTTGCATCGTTGCTCTCGTCGGTAATTTCTGCTCGTCAGGCGTCATAGCTGTCACGACTTATGTTTGTTGGTCTTATCTTGTACGAAAACCAGCGTTAGACTTACCGACTAATCACCGTGAACGTTAGGTTGTGAGCGAACGCAGGTGAAAGTGTTAGACTCAATATCATTGGCGACAAGTCACTTACCGTCATAGTGATGTATAATCTCGGAAGGAATCTTAACTTCGAAGTGGTTGGTCAAGACCTTGATTGCCGTCCCACTGGACCCAAAGTTTTTGCGGCGCACACCGATAGTATCGACGTGTTGAGACGGTCCGATGCTGGAGCTGGGCGTGGGGGTGATAGCGACGGGAGTGCCGCGGCCCCTACCACCACGACCTGCTCCACCCCCCACAGAGCTCTGAGAGGGAGCTCTGCTTGCCCCCCTCGCCCCTCTCCCTCGGGGTTGTCCTCGACCGCCGCGACCTGACATATTGTGCAGTTGGTAGGGCTGGTAGTGTTGGTGGTGGTCGTGGTTGAAGTGGCTCTCGTGTGAAAGGAGGAAGCGAGCTCGCTTTTATCATAAACACTAACACTAAACGTTGAGTGGCAACGTGGCGAGTCTATACTCGGCCGTATGTTCGATCAGCGACCGCACATCAAATGAGTGGGCGTGGGCACCTGAATGAACAATGACTGTACCTTCGATAAGATGTCTTCCTATAATTTAGCAAAATCGAGAACTTCAACAAATGGCGATTCGCTGTAGAGGGTCTTGTTGATCCTTGTCGACGGACTGAGAAATTAGTGCTCGCTGTACGGAAGATCAAGCTGTTTGTTCCTGTTGACGCGTCACCCTTGTAAATGACGCGCGACATTAGCGCCTGTCCGGTGCTGTATCCGTCTTATGACTTTCATCCACCTGTTCAGAAGCGAACCTTGTGGCTGCGTGCTGCTCGCAGACGTGTATTTTCTCAAGCTGCGGGTGCATGGTCTCTCACGCGAGTCGTTCGCAAGGCCCAAACCTGATCGTTGTGCCTGTCATGAGTACTCTTTCAAGTATGATCTACTTAGGCATTATATGTACCTATCTTATCTTGACCCGCTGCGGTCTTCATGGGGGTGGGAGAAGTACCACGGTATGGTAGTGGCTGGTCTTCTTCCTCATCAGCATCTGCTTGCCGGATCTCAATGGACTTATGACGAAGTCGAGTACCAGGCTGCCGTGCTGCGATCGTTGCGCATGAAAGTGGACGACGTCGGGAGTTAACCAGACCAACCAGACAAGGTCAGCCGTCACGGTCGTCGGAGTTGTGGCTTCTCAAAAATATGTTGAGCTAGGAAGGTGGAAATGAAAGAAAAAGGTAATGAATGGCCAACGCCAGGATTGAACTGACGACCTTCGCATAAGCTTACGCAAGCTATTAGTACGACGCTCTAACCAACTGAGCTAGTCGGCCACTTTTTCCCACGCTTTTTTATTTACTATAGCGTGCTGCATCGTGCACACGTTCCTGCGTGTCAGTACTTGACAAGTTGAGCCGTCAATACGACCCGGCTCCGGTAAGACTCTACAACTGCCAACAATGTCAGCGCCGCCATTTGTGCCAATGGGCCCACCACCTCTACCGCCAGGCTGGGCGGAGCATATGAGTATGTTGTTCACATCTCACGTAGCTTTAGGCTAACAATCATCGCGGTTCAGGTCCTACCGGCCAACCGTACTACTACAATGCACTGACACAACAGTCGACATACGTCAGACCTTTGCCAGCTTTGCCTCTTGCATCAGCATTTACAATACCGCCTGTACAACCCGCCAAAAAAAAGGAGAAGCCGAAGGTCAAGACCCCCATCCCAGGAACCGAGTGGCTACGCGTTGAGACGACCGAAGGCAATGTCTTTTATACTCACAAAGTGGAGAAACGAAGCGTTTGGACCATCCCCGACGAGATTAAAGACGCCGTTGAATCTCTGGAGCAAGAGGAGAAACAACGGGCACAACACGCGGCACAGTCGCAAGAGGACGTGAGCATGAAAGAAGTTGAGCGGATTAAGTCTGAAGTACAAGACATGGTGGGAAAACGGAAAGCGGACGAGGTTGTTCCTATGGATGAGGTGGAGGTTGTGTCGAAGAAAGCTCGAGTAGACGAAGAGGATGAAGAGGACGACGAGGATGAGAGCGATGAGGAAGATTGGCAGCGTGAGGCTGCTGCCCAACTTGCCGCGGAGGCGGAGGAACTGAAGCGGCTACAAGAGGAAGAACGGAAAAGGGCCGAGGAAGAGGCGAGGGCGCAAGCTGAGGCGGACGCCGCGAAGCGCAAACAGTTGAACATTCCCGACCGCGTCGATCTCTCGATAGATGAAGCTAAAGCTCTCTTCAAGGTGTGTGGCCTCCCATATATTCAGGTCCTTGTATGCGCTTACAAATGTCACAACAGACTCTTTTGCGAGAGAAAGACGTCAACCCCCTTCATCCATGGGATACTTCGCTCCCCCTCTTCATCTCCGATCCCCGCTACGTTCTCCTGCCCTCCGTATCCGCGCGAAAAGATGCGTTCGACGAATATTGCCGCGAGCGTGCTCGTGAACTACGCCAGTCGAAGGTCAAAAGTGAGAAGGAGCCAGTTGACCCAAAGGGTGAATTTGAGAAGTTGCTAAGAGAGGAAGTGAAGAGCACGCGGACGAGTTGGACGGAATGGAGAAGACAGTGGCGGAAAGACAGACGATTTTACGGATGGGGAAAGGATGATAGGGAGAGGGAGAAACGATTCAGGGAGTATTTGAAGGAACTTGGTGAAAGTACGTATACGATTAGTCTGCATATCACCACGGTTCGATACTCATGATTTACTTCTTCCAGAGAAGCGTGCAGCTGCTCAAAAAGCGGAAGCTGATTTCTTCGCATTAATCAAAGAAAGCGGGATCGGCAAACCTGGAGCCGTATGGAAAGAGGTAATGTCGAACTACGCTATACATGCGAGTGTTTGTATTCTCAGTGCTGGTCGTTGGTATAGGTTAAGCGGAAGATTCAGGATGATCCCCGGTATGATGCTGTCGGATCGTCCCATTTACGAGAAGAGTTATTCGGCACGTACCTGAAGGCTCAAGGGTCTGTTATCACGTCGTCTTCAACACCGCCGCCAGCTGCGCCCGACACTGTAGCCCAAAACGACGTAGAGGATGAAGCCGGACGAGAACGCAAACGCAAAGAGCGTGCCGAACGCGCCATCAAAGAGCGCGAGGACAAAATGCGTGCCGAACGCAGCAAAGTCGACGCGGAGATCGACCGGTCGCGACAGGTTGTGAGCAAGGAGGAGGGAGAGCTCGATTTCAGGTGCGCCCATATAGGCTCTTGCTTTGTGGCTAGTTACTGGCGCCGCTGATCATAGCTCTCAACTTCTTACCAATGTTACAGGACGATGTTAACGGATGCAGTGCGGGACTCACAGGTACGCGAACTCCGGTGTTCCGAGCAGCACGCTGACTCGGTCGAATACTAGGCTACTTGGGAAGGTGTTCTACCACAGCTGAAGACAGATCCTCGTTTCACTCGTTCACCGTTGCCATTTTCACAGCAACGCCACCTCTTCCAGACCCATGTCGCACAACTCCGTGCAAAGCATCTCACAAACCTCCATGCTTTATTCGCATCATACTCGCCATCATTATCTACGAAATTCACAGAGTTGCCTGTGTCGACCCTTGTGGCTTCCTTGCCCGTCACTAAGCTGGGCTTTGACATACGTCAAGTCGAGCTGGAATATGAGCGGTGGATGAGAGAGCGAAATCAGGAAGCTCGCCGTGCATTCGATGAAATGTTGAGTGAAAATGCCTTCGTCGAATTTTGGGGCCGGCTTGGTAAGATTGGAGGTAAAGGTGTCGATGAGAGCATCAAAGGCGATGACATCGGCGAGGATAGCGAGGAGGGTATTGTTGACATGAAAGCCCTTGCCAAGACGGTCGATTTGAAGGAAATCGTCAAGGTGTTGAGGGTACGTCGCATCTTGTTTGAAGGCATACGTACATGGAACTCATCATCTGTAGAACGACAAACGATATCTCACTTTCGATCATATACCGGAACAGAGGGAGCAGTGGCTGCGTGTACGTTGGTTTTCATTTTCGACAACTTTCGAATTTGATCTCTCATCATCTCTCAGGAATACCTGTCCAACCTTAGTGCTCCTAAACTTTCTGTTCATGTACCAGAATCATGAACACCCGGATCCATGCTATCCACAGGCAGACCAATATGCTGGTCACGTTCTTTCATAACAAGCTTTTCCGTACTTCATGCGCTGCTGATATGTAACTAATTCTTGAATGCAACTCTGCTTCAGGTCACCGTCGTCTCCTAACAAAGTCTTAACTCAAAACCATTTCTATATGAACGCTAAACCCGCCGCGGTGCAGATGCAAGTGTTTGCTGTGATGAAAGGTCGATAGCGTCTTTTCCCAGGTGCCGAATCTTGAGCCACTTGAAGAATGCGGTGCTACTGTAGCAGTCCCAAGCATTTTCAAGGTCAAAACTACCACGGTCCTTTCCATCGCGCCGCTGAATATCTGTTTCACCCTCTTAAGCGGTGAATGTCAGGACTGATTCACGCCCAAGCACGAGGTGGGGGTTCATATAGTCTGAGCGCGGGTTACACTGACGATCATTGGGAATGTAGAGCGTACCGCACGACTCCAAACTTACTTGAGGGCGCCATGCACAATGGTGTGTGATGGATCATGACGCTACACAGGCACAGTTCCCGAGTCGGGTTGAGGTAAAGCGGCGACTGCGCCGTAATAATACAAGGGGAGTCTGTCGTTATTGATCTCCACCTAACAGTCATCTCGGGTACTCACATTGGCGTATACGGCTGGAGTCGGTGGCTAGCTCATCCGCAGGTGGCGTACTTGGGTGCACGGCTTCAATCTCGGCAAGACTGTTGTAATGGCGTTATCGTTCACATGGCATCGAAGTGGCGATCTTACGAACAGGGCACCATAGGCAGACCTAGGCAATGTCTGCATCGTCCCATCTCCCCCTTTGCTACTTTCTCCTATCAAATCGCCGCGACAGAGCGGTACTCATGAACAGCGTTCCTCGTCGTCTTTCTGATGTCGAGATGTCCAGCGCCGACTTCGTGATGTTTCGCCATGCAGATTGCGAGGGGCTGTGAAGGCGCTATCACTGACAGCGGCGTACAGCCCTCAGAATGAACTTCCCCGCGAGGCGTTGGGTCCTGACTTGTATTGCTATCTCAACCACCTCGTATCTAGGACCCATTTCAATCCGTCCGAACATGTGGATGTCGACTTCTCACTTACGGCTCCTTGGCTTCCCGTATACATCCGGTACTCGGTTGTCCGATGGTTGGACCCCTGCAGAAGCTGAGGGGATGGTTTGTACGATCTCCTCTCACATTTTCGCCATGCACCACTACCATCAATCGTGCTGACTTTCCATCGTGTGAAGGCGGCTCGATATAGTTAGTGGCTCGCAACAGCGCCGACTTACGTCTGTTACTGATCCTGATGCAATGTTCGTAGCATGGCCGCCTCGATGATCTCAATCATACCAAGCTGCATTGATTCGCTGTGCATTTACGTTTGTTTCTACGGCAGCAATGTCACGGGAAATACTTGCACATCGTTCATCACAGCCGGCGCTCTCGCTAAGTAGGAGCGCGGTGCCTAATCCCGGATTTCACGCATATAAAGAGGAGTTCCTCTCTCAGACCTTCTCCAGAGTTTGCTCCCCACTTACACTTTAATCTCTTACTCTCACTTAATCTATTATCGCTGTCATGTCCACCACGACTACCGTCATAGCTCCCGTCATGAGCGACCCCCATGTTTATGCATCGCCGTCTGGTACGGATTCTCGCTCCCCATGCCCTGCGCTGAACGCGCTTGCAAACCATGGCTATCTGTACGTGTCTTTTCCCTCCAAATCGACTAGCTCATTGAGTTTTCGTTATTACAGGCCTCGTGACGGCCGTAATATCTCCTTTTCGCAGACTATACATGTGATGAAGGAGGTCTACAACATCTCATACTTTTTCGGTTTCATCCTCGCACTAGTAGGGATGCTCGCATGTGGGCAATGGTGGAGTCTTCCCTGGAAGATGGATTTACACGACCTTGCAAAGCACAACAAGATCGAACACGATAATTCGCAGTGTCATCGAGACAGCGGGCCGGGCGAGCTCTTCGCTCCCTGTCGTGCTGATCGTGCACTCCTCGACCACTTTCTCGATGTCACCAGCAAAGACTACTTCACCATCCTCGATTTCGCTCGCGCGCGGATACAAAGAGCACGAGAGAACAGAAAATCCTTGAACTTGGTCCATCGGATCATCGCGCACGGCGAAGCTTCTCTCACGCTGTGCGTCCTTGGCAAGGCGCAGAAGGCCGAAGATGAAGGTATTGCGATCTTCCCAAAAGTCGTCCCAAGGTCCTTCATTGAGCAGTGGTACGGAGATGAAAGACTGCCGGACGGGTGGCAGAGGCCGGATGCGGTTGTAGGCTTTGGATATACCACGTCGACGTTGCGCAAAGTGAGCCACCAGATTCGTATAATGGACTGGATTGCGAGGAGTGCGTGATTTTAGGTCACAGTTTTTTCAGTAAAATGATTGCCATTGTAGCATACATTATGTATCATTAACTTATTAGATTATTTGAGATACGCAATTTCCTGTTGGACGACTGCAGTCCTCATAGACTGCGCGTGCCTGTACTAACACGACTGTGGGAGTATCCGACCCCCTGGCGGACTCTGCTGACTTCGCTGAATTCCTCCGCGAATTAATTTCCCATGGTCAACAAGAAGCAATATCAAGGATGAATGGCTTCGTGAACCCGGGCGGACAAGTGACATTGAGCGGGGCTACCCTGCATTCTATGTTGGTCGCGTTTGATGCAAAGCGCGTCGTGTCTCTGATCGGATGTCGATTCGCGTCTGTTCGTGACCACCATCATCCAGCTGCTCGGTCGGACCGCGCCTACAACAGTCGGCGCGCGACGTACTCGCAATACACGTACCTGTGAGAGCTGGCTACTGCCTTATCGCTCGGCCAGCTGTCGGTTGGACACGGAAGGTATAGCGTCCAGGAATAACTTCATCCGGAGTATTCGAATACTCATGAACTTGCAGGTCCAACAGTTTGGCAAGCACGGCATTCACGTAGTACCTTGGTAATGGCACTGCAGATAACAGGCAATCGTGGTCCTCGTATCCGCGCCCTACCAAAAATGTTCATGAAGGCGCACCCCCATTACGCCCGGCAATGTTACTGGCGGACCGTAGGACTAGTTTGGCCTGAACATGATGCTCCGATAGCTTGTGACCTCAGTTGAGCATCAAATCAGGCTGCCGGCAGGTCCAATGCAGGCGCCACTGCCTCCTAGGTCCCTGACCTGAGCTAATCTATCCATCTTGATGTCAGCTCGAGGCTCATTAAATATCACCACTGGTACCGCCCGCCTTGTGCCCGAGGCAAAGCCCCCATCTCCTCAGCTAACTTAGGCGTAAACCCTACCATGGAGCCTGTCCCATCTAACTCTCTGGATCCCGAGATGAACAAATCTTTGACGAGGAAGGTGTTGTGGAAGCTAGACATCCATGTCCTTCCAACACTAGCATTTGTAAGATCATTCGTAGTTACTCGTAAAATGCCGTCATGCTGATAGGGCCTGTCTAGCTCTGGTTGGCTAACTTTATCGACCGGTCCAACATCGGCAACGCTAGGTAACTCCACATAGTAATGATTGTAAAACCAAAGACTGATCGCCTGCTAGAATTGCAGGGTTAGAGAAGGATACGCACCTCCATGGAAATCAGTTCAACACTGCTCTTGCAGGTGAGTAATTATAACATTAGTATCACATGTAATCCTCAAGTTCGCTGGTACTGGTAGTGTTCTATGTATCGTGAGTCTATTCGTCTGTATATTTTATTTAGCGGAGGGAAGCTCACCGCTTACCGGCGATAATGAAGATACATCATCGTAGAACTTCGTACGCAGTTTCCCAATGTCAAAGCACGTACCTTACAATAACCCCACGCTTCCAGCTTCGAATTGGGTCCTGAAGCGCATGAAAGCAAGTCGATGGCTGCCTCTACTCGTCGCTGTCTGGGGCACTGTAACCACACTTACTGGCCTCGTCCAGAGCTTCTCTGGGCTCATTGCGATCCGTTTCTTCCTCGGATTCTGCGAAGGTGGTCTTCTTCCGGGCATGGTTCGTTCTCATGTTTACGGTCATCGATGGAATGCTGACTTGATGCCTCAGATACTTTACCTGAGTACTCTGTATAAGCCACACGAGCTTCAACAACGGTTCGTGTGGACGTTTAGACATGTGGACGTTGACGTTCTGAATGACCGATCAGTGTCGGGATCTTCTACGCGTCCGCATCTCTATCGGGAGCGTTCGGTGGTAAGCATTTTCAACGCTTCACTCATCGAGTTCGACTGATAGGCCGTTGCTGTAGGTCTTTTGGCAAGCGCGATTGAGAAGATGGACGGCGTAGGCAATTTAGCGGGATGGCGCTGGATATTCATTCTTGAGGGCATCGCAACTGTCCTCATCGCCTTCTTCTCATGGATATTCATGCCCGCCGATCTGCTTTCGGCGAAGTTTTTCACAGAGGAAGAGAGGGCGTTCGCTGGTCGGTGACTTCCCTTCCCCGTACGAACATTGTCGAGTCAACCCTCTTTTTCAGTTTATCGTTTCCACGAAGCACAATCCGTCATCTCGGGTGCGCCGCTCTCTGAACCCGCTCAGAAGATCATCGCAGAAGACGAGCGTATACAGGATCTCGAGAAAGAGTCCGAGACCCGCATCGAAACGCGCCCGGTCCAAGGAGCCATTGTACACGAAGAGGATGAAAGATTCGAGTGGAGAGAGGTGATCAGAGGTACGTCGGACGTTTTGCGTGCAATCAATGCACTGATAGTTGGATAGGCTGCTTGGACATTCAAGTCTGGTTGACTGCTATAGCGTATATGGGCATCATCGTACCACTGTACTCATTTTCACTGTTCTTGTGAGTCTGTTCGCGCAGTATTTTGGCCATGTATTCACGATATTGGTGACGCGCTTCAGACCCACCATCGTCTCCGGCCTCGGCTTCACCGGAGAGTCCGCCCAGCTTCATACCGGTTTGTATCTCCTCACTGGTCTGTCTCGAACTCTTTAAAACATGTTTTCCAGTACCTCCATACGTTCCTGCTGCGGTCCTTACTGTAGTCGTCGCAATCCTCAGCGACAAACTCAAGTGGCGGGGTCCGTTCATGCTTATTTTCCTCCCGATCGCAGCTATTGGTTCGTCGAATCAGTCTATAGGAATTTTGTTCGCGAAACTTAACTTGACCCAGGGTACATCATCGCCGTGACCGCCGAGGTTCGTGATTTCGGCGACAAAGAACAGTAAAGACTAATCGTTCGTCAGAATAACGTCCAAAGATATATTGCAGGTCCGTTCGCTCCACACTTTTGCTAAGTCTGCGGGGCTGACGTACTCTACTTAGTGCATTTGATTGCAACGGGGCTGTAAGCCGCAGTACAATTCTAAGACTAAACTCAATTGAATCGAGTCATAGATACCCGTGCGGCCCATGTATCCTATCCATCCTACCCAATAACTGCGCCGGGCACTACAAGAAAGCGACGGCAGTTGCATTGCAGCTTGCTATCTCCAATTGCGGGTGCGTCTATTCCAGACCGCTCAAAACGTTTTTCCTTGTTTGACAAGTGAGACGTAGTGGTTTCGTAGCAACATTTGCGTATACGTCTGGTATAGCTGTCCAGCCTCTGTTGCTTAACGATTCACTGAGTCATTGCCTATTCGTAGACCAGGCTCCTGCATATAGGACAGGTCATAGTATCGCCTTAGCTTTCGTTTTGATGGCTTGGGTTTTTGTCGCACTAAACGTGTATGTGTTTTTCTCCCTTTCATAAAGGTACTGCTTTACCACATCTATTTGTAGCATCTACTGTATATGGGAGAATAAGGCTCGCGCAAACGGCCGGCGGGACAACAACATCGAGAAATACCAAGAACTCTGGGACACAGGCAAGACCCGTGCGCCAATCGGAGACCGGTCTCCGGCGTTCCGGTTTACGCTCTGACATCTAGATACACGAAGTCGAGAAAATCAGCGAATGTACAGTATGTGCTGGGTATATTACAAACAAACGGACACTCTGTCCTGTATTTCTAGTCTCGTGTTATGTTGCAGAGAAGGAAAGAAACAAGGGGTCAGGCGCAATGTAGCGCCGACGAATATGTGACAACAGTGCGATAGCAGGTACACTAGCCGTACATGGGAGCATGAAATCTGAAAGATCGAATGAAATCGTGGCGAGGTCGTAAAGCGATGCGAAGGTCAAGTCCATATGCATAAATACTCATGCGTAGAATCTGCAAACGGTAAGTTAAGATGCGTACAACACAAGAATGTAACGGAGACTCACTTCTTGTTGATCTGGAAGAGAAGTAGGTTGAGGTTGAACTTCGCCAAACCATTGAACATTGAGAAAGAGGCACGGTTCTCGAATTGCGCCAACAGCAAGTCTTCCATCTTGACATCTCCGTGGGCGACACGGTTGGTTATCCCGAGGGCGTTATTGAATATCTCGATGGTAAAGACTCCAACCTGGTTGGAAGAAAGCACAATATCCAATTTGTCAAATTGACGCGGAGAGTACTGGTCGATGGAGAGTAAAATGCCCTTCTCGTAGAAATGTTGCGCGCTGTATTTGTAAGAGCCGAACTGAGGGGCCTTGCCAGACTTCTGCAGATCCCTCGTATGGAAGTACTGTTTGGTGAACGGCATAATAAACCGCTTTTTGCTGTTGGAACTTGTTAGCGACGCTGAGGACAGCGTGAATCAGAGACGCTTACCTTTTACCGCGTTGCATGGTGCTCATGGCGGACTCTACGTAGTTGTGATATTCGCTGATCTGTCCTTCAAGGTCTTTCTTGCGCTTCTCCAGTTTTGACAGAGTCTCCAGCATACCCTCCTTGTCATGCTGCCGTTGCACACGCCGACGGTTCTTGTTTCTGACGTCGAGTGCAATCGCATCGAGTATAGCTTGATACCCATCCTCACGCGCAATAAGATGCCGTTTCTCCAGTTCGAGCAAGAAGAAGATTGCATGGGCTTTAACTTCCCTGAAGGTCATTCTACGAGAGATGAGTTCATATATACGACTAGTGGCGAGGGAACCTACGATCGGATGTCCTCTAGCCTGTACGCAGAGTCTGCCTGGGTAGTAGAAGGCATTCTTCGTTGATACTTGAATTGCTCCCTCTCCATTTCTTCCAGGATTGTGCCCCAAGAGCGCTCGTGCTCCTCGGTCACAGGTTGCATAAGGGCTTCCACCAGATCCTTCGCGGGCTGGACACGAAGGATCGCCAGAACCGCTCGTTTGGCCTGGACCCACAATGCCTTTTCCGCGGCATTGGGATCTGAAAAATATGTGAATACGATCTTTATTTTCGACATCGGATACGGAAGACTGACCTGTTACGTTAGCAAATCTGTTTGTGAGACGTAGCTCGACCGAAGCATCTCGTGCGTCGTTCAGTTCGTCACTGCCTAGGTGCGGAACACCTTCCAAATCCGTTAGTATCATACGGAGAGGATCGTCGCGTCCAGCAGCCTGTGCGAAATAGATAGTAAATAATTTGTGGTGATGGGGCCATGATATTGACTGACTAAACGATCCAGATTCTGGGACAAGAGCGAATGGGTACCGTAGACTTCGTTTGGGGTGATCCAAATACTCTTCGGCTGTGTAGCGGCATCCATGAACTCGTGCGCTTGGTACTGAGTCTCTGCGTCAGGGACATCGGCAACTATAAGGATCGAGTGTCAGATCAAACTCCAGAAGATATGGCCCCTTGTTTTACCTTGGAAAAGCCATGCCGACATTTGCACGGCAGCCTTTTTGACATAGTCATTGACAGGCACGTATCGGGGGTCATCGTCGCCAAATTCGCATCCACGACTTATTTGCTCCAGCATCCGAGAGATCTGAGCCAGATTCTTCCGGGAGCGCACGCTCACAGTTTCGGTTACTATGTCCGAAGTTTCTGGAGCCCTATGTCTGAATGTCAACGCTGCAGATCCCATAGCATATAAGAAACCTACATGAGCATCGAGTTAATGAACCGTGAGTGCAAGAGTCTAGCTACACAGAGGATGTGCTCGTCTTGAGTTGCATCAGGGAAGCGTTCCTGTAAGGTATATTAGCCAGGTATAGATAGATGATCATGAGCTTCATACTCGGGCAGCGCTCAGTGTTTCCCGCGCAAGGTGGCGAACAGCATATGGCATGTGCTGAGTGGATTGGACAAGTGCCGAAACAACTGCTTCCGTCCACCACTGAAGGAGCTGAAGATCTGTTGCGGATTTCAGTAGTGCAAATTGTGCTTCTGATGCAATACACGTACGACGGATGTACTCTCCCCGTGTATCCGGATCTTGTAGCGCTTCGCGGAACGACACGTCCTTTGGTCGTTTACTAGGAACCCCTTGACGAGTTTCCTCAAGATCAATATGAGCTTGGTATATCTGATGAAGTGCAATGAGCGGAGAATCACAGCTGAATATATCATAACTCTCACAGTAACTGGATCGACCTCGAGATCAAGGTCCTTATCGGCGATGAGCTCTTTGATGATCTTCTGTAGAGTGTCCTTCGCATATGCAGCGAGCTTTGGCCGCAGGTATTGCACAACGATGTTCAAGAAGATAGGATGGCCACTATTGATGTCTTCTAGAGAGTTCACCGAGGCAGCTCTCTCATGGATGGCAGCCTATTCAACCATCGCCGTCAGCGAATCTCTGCATGCAGGAGGTTGACTTACTTGGAAGAGTTTCAAGAGAAGATAGTCCTCTCTTCGGTCTTGCCCGTACGAGAATAGGGCAAGGACGACTCTTTCAATCAACTTCTTGCTCTTGTCTGCCTGTGAGTCATTCGAAATACTGTCAAGAAGACGAGCCAAATATTCCCCTCTCGTCTGTAACAGGTAGAATAGTTGCTGGTAGAGCTCCAGTTTGCGCTTGGCAGACTGGTCGATTGTGCTTGAGCCCGCGAAAGGATCGCCGTGAGCTGCGAGCACAGACGCCCTTGCAGCATGCAAGGCTACACTGTCTGTACCATGTCGCCGTTTCATCTTCAGCAGCTCTTCCGAGCTCTTGACATTCTGAACCAAAAGCGCGATCCGGACATCCAGATCGTCTACGTGACTTTCCAGAACCTGATTCTCGCGAATGCGCTTGACGATATCTTGTCGAAGGCGTTCGATCTTGATTTCGTCCTGGAAGTCGCTCTCCGAATCATCAAGAAGATGGACGAAGTTCTTGATCGTGCTGACGGTCACATTTGTACCTGAGGTCAGTTGTCGGTACTGTTCGCGAGTCTCCTTAGCACGGAATAATGACTGGATCTCGATGACTTTATCCAGGTTCTCGCGATAGTATTCCATGCGCTCGACGAACTTCCGTCTTTGCATGGCACCCCGAAGGAGCGCCTGCAGGAAGGTTGCATGAGGTTGGCTCCTGTGCAGATAATCACGCCAAGCCCTGTACTCTTCTCGGGCCAAGAAGCCGCGCGCGACAGCTTGCAAACCGACAACGTTAGGCTTGACAAATTCTAGCTTCTTCGCTTGCTCGCGGTGGCGAGAACGAGCTAATACTGCCCGGGCCAAAGCTTGAAGGTTACCTACGGATGACGCAGTCTTCACTTCGACAAGGGCGCTTCGCATCCTGGCATGTTTCCGCTGGACGAGCCTTGCGCGCGCAAAGGCCTGTAAAGCGATAACATACGGCGTTGCCTTCCGGAGCGCACGGATCAAAGCGAGGAGCCGTTTTCGCGCAAGATAAGTCCTGACAGCGGCTTGAATGCGTATAACGATGTCAGTCGCATCCTCCAATTTCGCCATTTGAGCTCGGAAAGGCCGGCGAACGAGTACGCCGCGCGCGTGCGCCTGTAGGCATATGACGCCCGGTGTGCATTGCTGTAATGATGCCAGGAGTCGTGCTATCTTCCTTCTACAGAGAATCCCGCGGACATGTGCCTGGAAGCCAATGACTGCACTGACGACGACCGGGCGAGAGAAGCTCTTCTGTACTTCCTGATGCGAGCGTTGGGCCATCCGCGCACGGGCAAGCGATTGCAGTTTCACGACTGCAGGCCGGCAGCTCTTCATGGCAGTCAGTAATTTTGCCAATTTGCGTCGTTGCAAAACGCCGCGGGCCTGCGCTTGTGCCTTTATGATCAGAGGTACGACAGCACTGATCTTACGTCCTTGCGCGTCCCACGCTCGCCGAACAAGGACAGCGCGAGTCTGAGCTTGCAATGCCTCTACCCACGTTTGCAGATGTACTCGCTGTTGGCGCTCACGATCGATTCGTGAGCGTAGGAGCGCTCCACGAGCAGCCGCCTGCAGCTTAGGGATGTAGCGTTCAGCGATGTGTAACCGGGCCTTCTGTGTAGCTTGAGTTTTCCTGACAAGGAATGCCCGAGCCAAAGCTTGGGTGGCAATGATAGATGGCTCGCTTTCCAAAAGAAGCCTGTCACGTCCTATAATAGTATTAGCATTTGAAGAATGATATGCTGTAAGTAGCACGTACGTTCCTCTTCGGTCTCTTCTTCCTCCTCGGGTTCCTCGTTGATCTCTTTGGCAAGTTCCCTTCCGACGTTACGGAAATTGGGCATGGTGACACCAGAGTCCTTCAAGCCTTTGTCCGTCTGTTGTAACTGATCATCTGAGAATTGCAAATGCCCAACGAGGTTCCCAATACGCTCCGCCATCCCACGCTTTGCCATGAGATGACTGCAGGCACACGTTAGCCGATGTCTTGTACAAGATTCGAGAAAACCTACCTCAACGCATGAATGCAATAAATCACTTTGGGAAAATTCTTCTTCTCGTATAGATCCGTGAGCTCGAAAATGAAACTCTGTATGAAACAAATATCGCGTGAGACAATATGCACTTGTTAAGTCATTATGGACCAACCTCAGGCAATCCGACTTGTCGAACGAAGTTGAAGAAAACATTGATGTTATCCGAATGTCGGAAATCGAGCCTTGGGGCCTGTTTGGAATATTATACACATACATATGGCCAAAGACGCGATAAACCGACATACCTCGTAGATTCGACGGACCATAGCCGGTTCAAAGACACGAACAAGCCGTGCAAGAACAACACCATTTCGCATACGCTCCTCCAAATCGACGATATCGATACCCAATTCCTCGCCTAGACATCCTTCGATCCATTGCTGAGCTTCACCGACATGACAGAGATACTCATACGCTTGGAGAAGATGCCTCTGGACGTCCGCCCACAATCCGCGTGTCAGTCTCGCGGATGGTAGAGGAGAGGCCGGAGTGCTCGGTGCAATGTCTCGCGAAAGCCGTACTCTCCCCGGAATGCCTACCACGTCTTGTGCATCGCTCATCGCAGGCATAGACGGCGCGCGCGGTCGCCGCTTCTCCGGTGACGGTTTCTCTGGCGAGGATTTCTCCGGTGAAAATCTTTCGTATCTCTCGTAAGAAGACCTCTCTATTGCAGGCTTCTCCAATGAAAATCTCTCGTAAGAGGACCTCTCCGGTGTAGGCTTCTCCGGGGAAGGCGTCCAAGAGTCTCTTAGTCGTCGCTCCTTCTCCGCGACGCGACTCCGCCAGCCTTCCAGGGGTTCCGGCGGCTGCTCCTCAACCACCTTTATCTCTTCTTCCCAGTCGTCCGGCGCGTCGCCACTGGCAATGCGCGGCAAATGACGCTCGAACCGGCGGACCACCCGCTCCCCTTCCTGACGGGACTTACGGTTCATATACGAGCTCCTATAAGGCTGAGGGGACATGGCAGAATTGTCGCTAGGTGTGAATGGCTTCGGAGTAGATAGTTCAGAAGCCATGGCTAGTGTGCGAGATGTCGAGCCGCTAGGCCGCGGCGGATCCGCAAGGGTGTAGACGTTAACGTCGGGGGACGACAGCGTAGACCGATGACTTGCGTACATAGATACTGGTCTGCGTTTCACAGGCTGTGCGGTCGACGCGTCAGATTGAAGCGTTCGAGTGGATAAGGAGGTAGCAGATGTGGACGTCGTCGCGTCCGATGTTGTTGAGGATCCGGTAGAACTTGCTTGTATGCTCTCCAGCGTGTTAGACCGGCGCAGCCGGGTGCTCGACGATGACGAGCTGTCATCGCGGAGGGGAACTGAATAATGACTGTGGTGTGCTGTGCTTGACTGTGATTCATGGTGTGAGGGCATGGGAAAGCGTATCCGTGCACTTGGGGTAGCAAATGGCGAGTCTGGAGAGTCAGGACTTTCGACGGTCATACCGGTGTTGTTAGGTGATAGCGGCGTAGCAATTATGTGCGCAGGCAACAATTGGCGTTTCAGCGAAAACGGGGTGCTTGTAGAAGACTCGAAATCCGGAGTGCCGCTTCCCTGTGTAGTCGACGAACGCGACAACAAATCGGTGTACCGGCCAGTGCGATCATGGTCTGCCAAGGAGGTATTCGAGGAACTCCCATTCGTATAGTGTGCACCGAGACCATCTACGGACGACTCGGCGAGCGGTGAACGGTGGTCCAATGCGACCTCGGACTTCGCTCGCTCCTCCCATTTCCCTCGTACAAGATCTAAACTTTGTCCAATGCGGTGGCTACGAGACCACCGTCGAGTAGGCGTGCCAGTAGGGGACGCCAAGATAGGATTGTTCGATTGAGAATTTGTACGCGAGAGCGTTCCAGTGCCTGCGCGAGAGGATGTGCGTTCCAATAACCGCTGCTGGTACGCAAACGGGGCAGCAGACGAAGAGGGCTTCTGTCCGCCTGAGAGCGAGTTGTTACGGTCCATGGTCGTCAAAAGTTCGTGGGTGTGTCGTTAAAAAGAGAGTATTCTGGTAAGATCGTGTAATTGGATGTATGCGCGACTAGAGGCCCATTCGACTGGACAAGCGTGGTTGGTTACAGAGTTGGGTGACGATCTGTGCTAGTACGCTGGCGATTCAGCGGGCGTGCAGGCGAGGAAAAGGGGTAAGTCGAACCGCGAAAGCCGTCTAGGAGGTCGAGTTCGAGCGGATACTCGTCGCGGTCCCGCTACAGGCCTGGCGGCCATGAGGATCGGCGTCAATCATACTTGCACAAACTGAGTCACCTTGTTTTGGTAAGTGTAGTGATTGGTCGTAAGCGGCCGCGACGCATCCACGATGCGCATTGTACAATTCCCAAGCTCGCGGAATGAAGTCATCATTATTTCATACAGATAGGCTAGATACAGATAGTCTAGATAGCGATCGTAAGAAGATTAAAGTCGCGCGACATTCTGGCGGTTCTTTCTCCGCTCCCACTCGGCTCGTGCAAGCTTGCGCAGGGACGCTTTGACAATCTTTCCCGACGGTGTCAATTCTAGACAGATCATTATAAGCGCAAAACAACCATGAAGAAGGCGAACACACTGACCGAAAGGCTTGTCCTGGATCAAGATCATCGAAGGGACTGCGAAATAAGGAAGCCTACGACCTATAAGCAAGCATCCAGTGCAGCGTGAACACCGCTCACCTTGAGCGTGCCAGGTCAATCAGCTCAGTCTCCTTCACCTTATTGTGATAGGGAGGCTTTGTGCATACTACGGCGGCCACTAGTTCACCGAGTTTATCATCAGGCACGCCGACGGCAGCAACTTCGGCAAGCCGCTCGTCATGATACAGCGCGTTCTCTACGCTAACAGAAGCCTGTGTGAAACCATTAGCAAACATAAGGTTCACGAAAAGTTGCACGTACAATGTTCTCTCCGCCTCGGATTATGAGATCCTTGACTGCGTTCTGTCAGGTTAAGAGTGTCTGTGCACAAGTCAAGACGTACTTCTATCTCGAACATAAAGATATCCTTCCTCGTCTAACATTCCCAGGTCCCCCGTCTTGATCCAGCCATCGCGAGTTGTAGCCCTCGTGGTCGCTTCTGCTCAATGTACCGGTAAATATCAGACCCACAAACACGGTGTTATCACTCGCCTGCGTCGCGCCAGTACTCTTGCATAACATTTGGGCCATGCCTGTTGCAGCCATCAGCTATTCGCCCGTAAATGATTTTGTAGCTGAAGCTTACAGCCAAATTTCCCCAATCTCTGTTGGAGGCAGGATCCTTCCGCTTGTATCCACAATCAACACATCATTCACGGGACACGGCAGTCCACTAGTCTGCGAGTGAGATCTTGTCTCTGGAAAGGGTCAACGACTGGCAACTCACGCGCTCGTGGGCCGTGCTTCGTAATCTTCGCCCGCTATGCCCAATGCGATAGAATTAGTCTCGGTCATACCGTAAGCTTGGCTCCTGGAAGGCAATAGTCAGCCAATCGCCACACGGAACAAAGGCAAGGCCGGACAGCACAGTGTTCGGAAAGACTTTCTTCGCCTTCCCTGGAAGCTGATCTGGTGCCGCGGCGCCGCCAAACAAAAGCGACTCCAGAGGGTAGCCAGCCAATGAGCTTTCTGTCATCTCTGAAACCATTGACGGAACGCTAGAATGTAAGTCGTCAGCTCTTATCAACTCTTCGTCACGATGGTCCAACGCACCCGCCTGCGACTCTTATGTTCTCCCTCTTGATTAGTCTTAGCGAAAGCGCTCAATACATACCACTCTCAGAGATCGATGAAACCTTACCGAATTGCTGCAGCATGGCTTAGTACCGTTACGTACGCATAAAGCCGCGGTACTCACCCTCGCCAAGATCCCATTTCCTCATGAGAACGACCTTCATGCCGACGGAAGTTGCGAGCATCTAGTATGGAAGGTCAAGACGGCCCGATGGAAATAAAAAGGGGCCGGTCTGACCGTAAGGCTTGTGGTCCCTGTGACATGGAAGAATGGAACGGGTACGAGAAGGCCCCTTTGTGGACCCTCGGACGGCGCTGGTATCGCACAGCCACGGCGGAGGTGGGCTCGATTTGCGGCTACTGTTGACTATGAGAAAGCGCAAGTCAGTCAAGCTACAGGTTACCTTGCGTATAGGGTTATACATACATTTCGTAGGTTGGTGAGAAATTGACGCTGGGTAGAGAGGACCCCTTTAGGTAAGCCTGTACTGAAGGTCAGAGTTCATCAGTGCGACTGCGATAGAACATGACAACATTCGAGATGCTCACGTTCCGGAGGTGAAGATGATAGTCGCGTTATCTTCGTTCTGCACGTCGGGATCTTCTAGAATAACGTGGCTGCAATCTCGGGGGACAGCCATGACCGTTGACCAGCTATGAACACCAGACCGGCTGGAGACACGACCCGTGGAATCAAAGACGATCATGCCGGTTACACCGTTAGAGCGGAGGCCTTGAAGTGCGTGGGAAATGCGCTCCGTTCTCTCAACGTCCAGAACGACCACCTTGCTCTGCGTGTGGGTGATACAATGAAGTAATGGATCGATGGGAAGCCATCTATCGCAATTGTTAGCTACTACACCATATTCGAGCAACAACGCAAAACTTACGCGTTGACAAGGACGGTCACTGCACCCAGTAAATGACAGGCCCACCATGTCACCAGGTATTCCGGAACATTTCTAGAACAGATAGCTACTCTGTCGCCTTTCTGTACGTGATAAACATCTTTCAAGATAGCTGCCATAGTGAGCGACTGGATGTATGTCTCGCCGAAAGTCAGTCTTTGCTTCTCGTAGACGATGTAAGTTGAGTTCCGGAATTCGGCCGATGCCCAAAGCCAAAATGCGCGGAGCGAGGGCCAGAGGTTCTTGTATACTCTCTGGACTCTTCCGTCTATGACTCGGGTCTCCATCTCATGAGGCATTCCCGGGGCGCAGAGGATGGTATCACCTGGGGATTTGGACATTTCAGCGTTTGGAGGCTGGACTGAAGCATCGGCAGACTTACATTCCTCCATGGAACGTTTGGGGATCCAGGGCATACTTGACGGATAACGAATTACGAATTCAAGAGCTGTGTGGCGGTCAGGCCAGGGCAACCGGTACGATATGAGGCGAGGACTTGCTCCGTAGGCCACCCCGAGCTGGGTCTGTACATATAGTGGATGGAACAGATCCCGAGTCTCATATCAAAGAACTCCAATTCAAACGAAAATTAGCATAGAGGGGACCGAATCGGACTTCTGTGCGTGTTCATACGGCGAGGTAATCACCGCAGGACAACGTGTAACAAGGCGCGACCAGGTATGCAGATCCATTTGTCAAGAAAAGCACTAAATCCGAGGAGATATGATGAACGTTAGCTTGGGGCAATCGCTGGTCAGGGTCTGATGGAACACACCGCTACGGGCATAAAGCCTGACGCTGCAACGTCTTCCCGAGTGCGCTGGCGGGGTGCTGCGTGCGTGGGACCAGGGCAGGTGATGGATACGGCGTGGTAGACGCGATGGTCATGTTCACAGCAAGCTCGTAAACACAAGGTCATTTGAGAGACTTTGCCGCCGCCGCCGCTTGCGCCTCGAGGCCTTGCCGCCCGGTCTCCCATCAAAGTCATTATTGCGGAGGCGCTCCGGCCGGGGTCAATCGGCATCCGGAGTCAGCCACCGAAGATGAATGGTAAGACTGATCCTCCCCTTAACAAGCGGCCGGTGTCATCGGAGCTTTGCCGGATCTAGGAATATTGTGGCGTGGGAACCTGGACCTGGACGCGTTCAACCAGCGCACGGGAGACCCTGGCTTTCTTCTCAACAATGTCTTCCAGCGTAGAAGATCTCGTCTGTGCGCTCGTACCTCAAGCACGACAAGATGATACCGTCAAAGATGACCTAGTAGCTCAATGTCACGAGATACTCAACAGGTAAAGCATTAATTGTATTACACGGTACGCGTCTTGAAACGCGTGCTCTCCTGTTCCCCATCTGAAAACGCTTGATACTTAGTCACATAGGACAACATGCGGAAACGGATCTTGGTCATCTATCTGAGTCTATCAAGCGACACCGTAAGTGTCATGCATTACACGGGATCATGACCGCTCATCGTGGCTACAGTTCTGCATACATCACCGAATGGCACATCTGCCGTGCGATTTTCTAATCTCTTGACTCGTCTGCTTGCTCAGGTAATATATTCTGTTACTCATTTATTACACACATATCGAACATTGTTTGACAGCCCGTACTAGCAAGAAAGCACGCGTCACTATCCTTCTTGTACGCTCTAGGTGCTACGCCGCCAAGCTCATCGTTTCCGTCTACGCCCCTGCCTGCCCTTTCTCTGCCGCCTCCCCCAACGCAGTCAAGACAAGACCGAAGACCACTGTCCGTCCCACCGACTCCCACCGATACTCCAACAACGACAGGGGTTCCGAAAGCCAAATCGAAAGCTGACATACTCCGCGAATATAGGCTCAGAATCGGTTCGTGGACGTCTCTCGCTTCAACATGCGTATCTAATGATACATAGAGCGTCCCCATCTACCGGAGCATCTACTCCTTCGGGATACACTATATCTACTTCAGGGTATCTCTGGCAAATATGTGCACTTTGCATCTGCGGGTGACCCAGATTCAAATCAGTTAGTGTTTAATGAAGACGCTGTTAGTATACCGTCATCTAAAGCTTGAGTTTCACTGATTGTTGAACTACAGAAATACATCATAGCCGCACCAACCAAGGCTCTGATCCATCGTCTAGCAGAGGTGGGGTACTTATACGTCCGCGTGGACAGTTTTGTTCGAGAGAGGGAAGGAAGATCTGGTATCGGCATGATTGAACAGAGTCTATGCCACCATCTTCAATCGCAACTCACAGAGTATTATCGCCTCATTGCCGTCCTGGAATCCCAGATGTCCCATGCGGACGATCCATCTAGCGATAGCGGAGTTGATAGTATTGACATCCGCAGCAGAGAGACAGGGCTGACCTTGAAACGTTTAGACGTTTGGATACAGGAGTGGAGACTGCGAATGCGTATGATGAGCGTATGCGTAGAAGGTGCCCGAGGTGGGTGCGGCCTATTGATTCGGGGGTTGCAATGTGACGGCTGCTTACCATTCCCTTTAGATGCTCAAGGTGGAGCCTTAGTGAACCTCATTCACGGCTACGCGGATAACGGTGACCCGTTTGTGAGGAAGTTCACAGCCCAACTCCTTGAGGAAGTAAGAAGATGATGGCCCTGAGCTTTCCCATCCCACTCATACGGTTCATTTAGGTCTCTATACCCTTTTTTGCTACCCTGCACAAATGGCTGTTCTCGGGCGAACTCTATGATCCCTTTGCCGAGTTCTTCGTTGCGGTCAATCCGGAACTTGCACATCTTCAGTATGTGCAGCAGTCGTCCGGGGGACCGCTCACCGGAGACGGAGGCTTCGCTGGGGCTGGTCCTGAAGCAGATGACGGCTCAGATGAGCATGAAGGCGGCCTCAAGCTCTGGGAGGAAAAGTATCGGTTCCAGAAGGACATGCTGCCTGCGTTTGTGGGAGAGGCTTTTGGTCGGAAGGTGAGTCTGTTCAACGTGTCATATATTAAAACCCAAAGGGACACATCATACGCCACCAGATATTCTCCACAGGAAAGAGCCTGAACTTTATTCGGTATAGCTGTCACGACAGCGACTGGGTTGCAACTCGAGAGCGGCTGAGTAATACAGGTGGCAGTAGGTAGTACCCTATCTTTGGTCGCTCTTTACTAACCCTGAGATAGTTTTGCAGTACAGCGACATCGCAGGCTTGGAGCGATCCATTGATACGGCGTATCAGATTGCTAGCCGACGTCTCTTGGACATATTCTTCGAGAAGTACGGACTGCTGGACCATCTCAAGGCGCTCAAGCACTATCTTCTGCTCGGATACGGAGACTTCGCCGATCAGCTCATGGAAACTCTGGCGTGAGCGGTCCGTATTGTGTCATGTGTTGAGGAGGTCTGACATAGGGAAAACCTCAGTCCCAGCTTGGCGCGGCCTGCGAACACACTCTATCGCCACAACCTCACCGCAACACTGGAGACTGCAATCCGCCAGTCGAGTGCGCAGAACGACCCACCGGACGTCCTTCGCCGTCTGGACGCGCGAATGCTAGAATACTCCCATGGCGAGATTGGGTGGGACGTGTTCACCCTGGAATACAAGGTTGACGCCCCGATCGACACGGTCCTGGATCCCGAAGCCATGATCAAGTATCTCAAACTCTTCAACCATCTATGGAAAATTAAACGTGTTGAAAGCACCCTGAGCGCTGGATGGATGAGGATCGCAGGAGGAGCTAGAACGTTCCTAAGAGTGCCCGGTATTGTTTTTGGCTCAGTCTTACGTTGCCCCATACTCACGGCTGTCCGAACAGAGTTGAACTTCGAATGGCACCAAGTGCAGCTGGTCATGGCGGAAATGATCCATTTCATTCGTCAGATGGAGGCCTACTGTCAGCTTGAGGTGATTGAATGTTCCTGGAAGATACTCCTTGACTTTGTGCAGAAAAAGGACGGCGACTTGGATGCTCTGATAGAAACGCATCGAGCATATTTGGACCGCATGGTGAAAAAGGTTCTCCTGTTGAGTCCCAAACACGGCCGGGAGGAAAATCTGCTTAATCAAGTCCGTGAACTATTCTCCACCATCCTTCAGTTCCGAGAAGCGACGGTAAAGTGGCTCATCATTGCATGCATAAGCATTTGCCTAACGAATTTCAGGATGACTTCTACAACTACTGTTTATCGGAGTCAGCACGACGTGACGCAGAACGAGACGAGCAACGCGTAAGGTTTTTCCCTTCTCCTTATGGTTGTTTATTCACGTTCTTGTTCAGGGTATTTATTCGGGTACTGATGTACGCCGCAGCCCCCACAGCCTGCCAGATATACTTGGTCGGATCAAGGAATACAGTAGTTCATTCTCAGAAAAGATACAAACCGTGGTACAGGGGTTGCAAAGCCATGCGGATCTCGACTGTCGTTTCCTGGGAGTGCGCTTGTCCTTCTCCGACTTCTACAGACTACGAAAAGATCAAACTCAGCAAAGATCGTAGCCCTTGCACCACTCACATTCACATACCCGCTCGCTCGTTCAGCCGAATTCTTCCAGGACCCGGAGGTTGCCTCAGTGGATGCCGTATAGCATGCACGTGCTTGTGTATTTATTGAACCAGTTTGGATGAATGGTCTACCGTCTGAACTCCACGGATCTTCAAGACATGCCTCATCTTCGAACCGGCTGATTGGACTTGGATGATGAGCATGATACAGGTCAAGTAGCGCGGCGCGCTCGATCGTGTTGAGGGGCTTGGAAACGCGGTCAGACCGCGGCAAGCTCCCGTGCCGTGAACATATCTGTCAGATCTCGTCCTGTCACAGCGCGGCGCACTAGCCCTTTGAACGCATTTGCTGCGGCATTGCGATATGCATACGGCACGCCGCGTCCGGCAACCGCGTTGCAGGCGTTTCCAGGGCTGATCTAAGCACCTGACTCTGAAAATTTCTCGCCGTTTAGATTCCAGGATCGTTCGCACAGGGTCGCAGTCTTAGTGATATAGATGATGTCGCCCTTGCAGATTCACCGTGCCGAGGAAGATTGTATTGGGCCTGGATAACCTTGTGCATGTCCAATTGCCTTTATGTAATGCCAAGGCACGCGAGGTACTCGTTAATCCAAGGAACACAAGCTCACGTTGGACATGTCAGGGTTGTGATTAGGGTTTCAATCGACTTGAGAGTAGTGGACACATAAGTATATATTTTACACTATTATACACACATTTGTGGCGGTCGTTGGACTAGGTCATCTCGATCATGGACACATTAGTGGACGACAGTGGGCTCTCGGTAGAGCTTGAGTAATAGCGAGCTACAAACAACGGACACAGATGATAGCGCCATCGCCAGCGAGGCCCACACCTACGGAAGATAGTTAGCTCGTTCCTTCACCGAGGATCACGAGAGCGAATATGAGCTCACCGGAGCTAGTCGAGCATGTCCAGCGGGGTAGATGACCCCCGCGGCGATTGGGAGAGCGATCAAATTATATACAGTCGCCCAGAGCTACGCGATCATAAGTTTCACAGTACCTGAAAAGTACTAGGGCATACGTACGAAGTTGAACTTGACGCGGTTGAACACAGTGCGCGAAAGATCAAAGAGGGTCAATAAACCAAAAAGGTTTGAGGACACCAAGATAAAGGACGCGCTGGAGATTGCGACATCGCCTGGTAGGACCTCATCAGTCTCGCGAGGGTGGCTAGCTTGCGGACAACTTACTTCCAGAGCCAATGGCAATACCGACGTCTGCAGCCATCAAAGCCTGACGCGATCGTAAGACCAACTAATTCCGGCAAAGTTTCGCGAAGACTTACAGGAGCATCATTGATTCCATCCCCGACCATGGCCACGACACAGCGCGTGTTTAGCCTACGAGTACCGAGCTTGCGCAACCAGCCGCGTCGCTCTCTCTTCATACCGACTTGCTGCAGCCACGATATCTTTTGTGCCTGTATGAAGAGAGCCTTCGATCAGTATGCTTACTACTTGGTGTCAAATACGCCATGAGCCCACCTTCTCGTGGGGAAGAACACCCGCTATTACATTGGCTTCAGGGATCCCGACGTCGCGCGCGACCGCCGTGGCCGTGACAGGATTATCGCCAGATATCATCCATGTGCTCAAGCCTTGATGCTGCAAGGCGGCTATGACGGACTGCGCCTCGGGGCGGAGGGGATCTGTTACGGCAAAGGCGGCATAAAGTTCGAAGCCAGGACGCGAGTCTTCTTTTACAGCGAGGAGTACCACGCTCTTTCCTTCAGCCTTCCATGTGTCAAGCTGCGCGGCCAAGCTCTGGTTGACACTCGCGTTGTGTTTCTCCATCCATGCTTCGTTCCCGATGACGGCTTGGCAATGTAGGTTTTCGAACTTGCCTGAGAGTCCTCGGCCTGCTGTTTCTTGGATCGACGACCCTTGCTGCGGGACAACACCGTCCGAGGAACACCGCGTGCGTATAGCAGTTGCGAGGGGGTGGGTGCTTGCCGACTCCAACTCTGCCGCAATACCAAGGATCACTTCTGGTTTCATGGAGGACGAGACGATCTCCATGTCCGTCACACGAGGATCACCACCCTCGGTAAGGGTTCCAGTTTTGTCAAAAACGATGAGATCAAGCTGGGCTGCCTCTTGGAACGCCTCTCCTCCGCCTCGAACAAGCACGCCAAACTTGGCAGCCAGCCCTGACCCTACAAGCAACGCAGTAGGTGCCGCAAGACCAATCCCGCATGGGCAGGCAACGACGAAGACTGCGATCGCAAATTCGAGCGACCAGACGGCTGGGTAAGTCGGATCTCGTGAGCGTCTTTATTCGGAAGAAGATAAACTCAAGACTCACTCCAACCACCTGCTGATATATCCAAGTAGTCCGAGGGAAGCGCACCGCTCAGTCCGAGGGCGAGCCAAATCACCCAGGTAATAATGGCTAACAGCGTAACCACGGGGACGAAGTAGCCCGTAATAACATCGGCGACGCGCTCGATAGGTGCACGACGCGTCTGGCCTTCCCGTACGACCGATACAACGTGATCCAACCTGCGGTTAAGACGCAATGTGCGTTAGAGCCTGTTTACACGTAGACGCGGAGAGTGTGCTCACATCGTCTGTCCGCCAATGGCGTCAACTTTGACGTCTACCACGGGACCGCGGTTTATAGTTCCGACAAACACGTTCTCACCGGTATCCTTCTTTACAAGTCGCGACTCTCCTGTAAGCGAGCTCTCGTCAAATAGAGCATGTTCACCCATGATCGTCAGGAGCGTCCCATCTGCTGGGGGACTTGCACCATGCTGTACACGCACGATGTCGCCTACTTCCAGCAATTCGACGGGCACAGCAGCAAGGGAAGACGAAGGTAGTGTGACGTGATTGTCTAGATGGATGTCCGTGGCGGAGTTGTGAAGAGAGCCTTTCTCAGGATCGCGGGACGCTGACGGCGTGAGGGCAGAGATCGACTGAGGGTCACGAGAAATGTCCGGAAGCGCGTTAAGGAGGGCTGTAGTGGGACGGAGCTTTCCAAGAGCCGTTATCGCATCCGCAGTACGGCCTTTACTGTACGCTTCAAGGAACCGTCCTAATGAGGGAGTTAATGTCCTGAAAGTTACAATGACGGCGACAACGTGCTTACCCATTAATAGGAACATGGTCAGGAAGACCACCGAATCAAAATACGTGGTGCTGTCGCCTTCTCCGTCAGGTGAAGCTGGCTGGGATGCTGCAATTGCCAGCAGCGCGATAGACGAGAAGTATGCCACGGAGACACCGGTGGAAACAAGAAGATTCATGCTTCCGAACTGGACAAAACGTCTCCAGACAGGTACACGACTGCCCTTCCTCCATAAGGCCCAGATCTCCTTCAAACTACGCAGATGATACAGCCCAGCGCTGTAGAACATGACGGGGCTAGCAAGGAAGAACATTGCCCATTGCACCCGAGAGGCATTGCCGGTCCACATTGGTCTCATCCACCACGCGCGAGTAGGGTCACGATGGGGGACAAGGCTCATGTAGACCACACCTATAACAAAGGTTGGTATCGCGACGATGACAGCGAAAACGAGTCGCAATAGCAGAACGCGTTGCTCGTGTGCGCGCATATGTCGCGCTCGTTCTTCGAGTGTGGGCGGATGATGCAAGCTAGCTGTGAATGGGCGCGACTGCCCGGATGAATCGTTTGAAATCGTGTCGATGATGGTGCGTATGGTGAACTCCGGTGGTGAAGGTACGTAATTCAAGCGGATGATAGGGTCCGTATAGGAGATGAGAGGCTTCTCGACAGTGATACGTCCTTGGAGAGGGTCCAATAACTTCATCACCTTTTCCGGACAATGCCTAGAACGGTATAGTGTAAGTCTCTCCCGTATGACTTGATACTATAACTGAAGACTTACGAGCAGAACATCCCATCAATGCGCAAATCGATAGTGCGCGGTCCGATTTTCCGCTGAGACTCCTTGACGAGGGGCTCGACACTTATTGCTTCAGCCTCAAAGCCTGCGTCTTCGATGACGGTCACAAGATTATCGGCGAGCTCTTTACGCGTTATCGTGGCCGTCATTGACTTCCCGATGAGACTGACTGCGGTGTCGGAAACTCCTGGTATGTCTTCGGTGAGAGCCGTTATTGTATTGACGCACGACATGCAGGTCATTCCACCGATAGACAGACTGGCACGATATGGTCCTTCGGATGGTGTCTTCGCCGGAGGCTTTTCGATTGGCTCGACGCTAACCACTTCGGCATCGTATCCGGCGTCCTCTATGACGGTCACAACGTCCGAGACTGCGTCAGGGTTACTAACTGTGGCAGTGGCAGAGTTACCCAAGAGGTTGACAACGACATTGCCGACGTTGGGCAAGGAGGATACGCGCTCCGTTACCGTGTTGGAACAAGAGGCACATGTCATACCGCCAACGGAGAGCGTGATGCGCCACAAAGATTTCGGTGCAAGTTCGGGTTGGGGAGAGACGGCTGAGTTTCTAGCACTATCGACGACTTTTTCGCGAACTACTTCCTGGACGAGTTGATGGGTCGTGGAAACTGTATCAGCTGAACAAGTATCTTCGCCGAGCTTGTCCCGTCCCAAATCGGACGACGTACTCCCAGCCTGGCAAAGCGTGCACTGTTCAAGATGTTTGGCACGCTTCGACGATAGAAGGGGTGCCGCTAGCGGGATGGAAGGGGGGAAGGAGTGCTGGCGTTCGGTAGTGGGTGTAGTAGCAACGTCGAATCCCGCGTCGTCGATGGCGGCTTTCAAGGTTGCAGGAGAGAGCTTGCGATCATGTCGGACGGTGACCGCTTGGGTGACAATTGACACGTCGATAGCCACCGGAGGTGGCAACAAAGCATTGAGGACATTTTCGATCGTGTGCACGCAGCTGTTGCTCTCTTCTATCAACAAAATGTAATGATGTCGAAGAACGTGAGATACTCGCCTGCTGCAGTGAAGATTGGACACAAATATGGTAGTGACAATCTGATCGCTCGTAGATGGCATGCCGTATAGGTGGCGAGTAGTGCGAAGGGCGGGCAGAGGCTTTACACCCTCTCGTCGAGCATAAATAGGTGTCGACATGGCTTCTTTCGAGCTCGAGAAGACCCAAGCTGGAGAAAGAGTTGGATGGGGAAGACGTATTATCGTACATTTCTCGGCTGTAGAGCTCTTAAAAAGAAAATCGTTAGCCTGGTGTGTTCAAGAAATCCCTCACTTATGTCATCAACGTAGTCAGGTTTGACCCGCAATAATGCCTCACACCATATGCGGACTCCGTATCAAGCGCCGTAATAGAGAGCGCCCGATTAGATAAAGATTGACTGATGCCACCTCACGTGGCTGATGACACCGCAGATCCACCGATGGCGTGTGCCGGGGTCCCACTGCAAGTTACCTCAGGCTCAGAAATTAATGGCACACGAGCAAACCTGCAGCCGACGGTGAACACCGGGGCTTACAATCAGTCGCATACCTATAGGCAAGGAATATATATACCCAACTCACGGGACTGTCACTCTCACAACGCCTAACTCATCATGTTCAATTTCTCCAGTTTCGCGAGTCCTTTACAGTACTCCAATCGCGGTCGAGAAAATCCGAGCAGTGGCCTCTTTCCCTTGGATAGAGCAGCAAGATCGCGAATGTCCTTGTTTAAATCTCCGGAAGGATTCTCAACATCCCCCCGTTCGATATCGCGTCTGACGAGGTCCTCGACGCCATCTCCAAATGGCTCTCATTCAGATTTGTCCGCCGCTACGGACATCGTCCGGCCTCCTGTCGTCCTCGGAGTATGTGCAATGGACGTGAAAGCCCGGTCGAAGGCTATGCGCGAAATACTTACGCGCCTAGTTGAACGGGCGAGAGGATCGATAGAAGTTAAGGTGTTCGGTGACAAAGTCATCCTGGACGAAGGTACGCCCCTAACGAAGTCTTCTAGTCATTTTACAATATTCGCTGATAATCCTAAAGATGTAGAGAATTGGCCACGGTGTGACGTGCTCATCTCGTTCTTCTCAACCGACTTTCCGCTCGATAAAGCCATTCAATACGTAAAACTACGCCAACCATTCTGCATAAACGACCTACCACCTCAAGCTCTTCTGTGGGATCGAAGGCTTGTCGGCTCCGTCCTGGATCATCTTGGTGTTCCTACTCCGCGCCGTCTAGAAGTTTCTCGTGACGGCGGGCCAAAGGTGGATGACGATCTCAGGGATATGATGAAACGCAAGATTGGTATTGCGCTGGGCGGGTTCCAAGTCACGCCCGAGGTCACACTCAGTGAAGACGGAAACTCCATCATCATAGACGGTCAAATCATGCATAAACCTTTTGTGGAGAAGCCCGTTAGTGGTGAAGACCACAACGTATATATATACTTCCCCGGTGGTCACGGACGCCGTCTCTTCCGCAAGGTTATACATTTCGTTCCATCAGACTTTGTAATCGCTGATTTTTTGTTCAAATAGGTTGGGAATAAGTCCAGTGAGAGCGACACGGCCCTTTGCCATCCACGTACCGATGGCTCCTATATCTACGAGGAATTCATCGACGTAGATAACATGGAGGACATCAAAGTCTACACGGTGGGCAAGGACTATACTCATGCAGAGACTCGCAAGTCACCCGTCGTGGACGGTGTGGTCAGGCGGAATACGGAGGGAAAGGAGATCCGGTATGCCTATTCAAACCTCCAGCTCCCGCAGCACTGACAGTACGACGTGGCATAACTTTGTGCGGATACGCTCCTATGTTCTAGCTTCATCACACATCTTACCGAGGAGGAAAAGTCGTGGGCTGCTAAAATAAGCGAAGGTTTCGGTCAAATGGTGTGCGGTTTCGACATGTTGAGATGTGAGAATGGCAAGCGGAGTCAAGTCATTGACGTCAATGGCTGGAGCTTCGTCAAGGGCAACGAGTCCTACTACGGTACGTCTGCCTCTTCTGCCGACTTCGTCATGATCCCCTCAAAGCTCGCCATCTGCACAGACAAAGCGGCAGAAATCCTTGCGAGCCTTTGTATTCAAGTCTCCGCTTCTCCCGAGCGCCCATTAGGAGCAGCGGAGGCCACACCAGTGGAAGCCCCCACATGGCTGCTCAAGGCCAACGTCACCGTCTTCCGCCACGCCGACCGCACGCCCAAGCAGAAGCTCAAGTTCAGCTTCCCGATCGGCGAACGCTGGACGCAGCCCTTTGTGCGTTTGCTGAATGGCGAGAAGGAGGAGATCATTCTGCGCGAGCGGTCGCAGCTGAACCTCATTGCGAGCGCCGTGGAAGAGGCAAAGGGCTTAGGCGCGGATGGCGACGATCTTGCGAAACTGACGCAGTTGAACAATGCGTTGTTTAGCAAAATCGACTTTCCGGGCACTAAAGCGCAGCTGAAACCTGTGTATTCCAAGAAGCAGCCTGGACAAATGAGGCGACTGACGAAGCTGACATTGGTGTTCAAGTGGGGAGGCGAGGTAAGTGCGATCGCGGTAGCCCTCAAATGCATCCTCAACGTGGCTTGCACACAGTTCACTCATTCAGCCAGATATCAATCTCGTGATTTGGGGGAGAACATGAAGAAAGATATTTCTATCATGAGTAAGTCATCACCGCTCATCGCATTCGTGAATCGCTAACATTTCGTTATTACAGACAAGGAGGTGCTCAAGAACGTCAAGGTGGGCACACACACGAGAATACCTATCTTTCCTCTAGTCTCTTCTCTTGCCCATTTCATATCCACAACTCAAACCGCTTTCAGATCTATACTTCCTCAGAACGTCGCGTGGTCGCGTCCGCCGAGATCTTCGCCGCCGCCCTCTTCGACAACCCCCGGGAGTCCTACAGCACGCCGCACACGCCGACGTCGCGCTCGTCGACCGACGGCGGGAGCCCTGTGGGCTCCCAGAGGGCGAGCGGCAAGCGCGAGTCGTCCCAATTCTCCGCCAATGGTCGTATCCCGAAGCTTATCGTACGCAAGGACCTGCTGGACGATTCCAACGCGGCCAAGGACCTCATGGACGATGTGAAGAAGCGGCTGAAGATTCTGCTCAGGCCGGGGGAGCCGGAGAAGAGGCCTGAGCTGACGTGGCCGAAGAGTATGAAGAAGGAGCCTGTGGAGGTGGTGAAGGTCCGTGCAAGATGCCTCTCTATGATGAAGTCCCTGTCTGATATGATGGAACCTGTTATGTAGGAGGTGATCGACTTGCTTTCGTCGTTCCGTGAAATCATGCACCGTAATTGGGAGACGCTGGACGTCGACAAAATCCAAGAGAGATGGTGCGTCCTGAAACGACATATTTATCCGTATCTCAGCTCGAATACATCGCTAGGTGCTGTGGTGACGAACCCTGGCTGTTCCGCGAACGCTGGGAAAAGCTCTTTGAAGACTTCTGCGACGTCAAGCAAGAAAAGTTCGATCCCTCACGTGTGTCCGAACTCTACGATACCATCAAATACTGTGCCCTTCACCATCGCACTTTCCTTTTCTCCATATTTAACGAGCACGGTAACAAGCCAGACGGCCCGGAGCCTCAGGATAGGCGGCTGCATGAGCTCTATGGACGAGCCAAGGCTCTCTTCGACCTTGTCGCTCCTCAGGAGTATGGTATCGAACCTGAAGAGAAGTGAGTCATCTGATTTGGCTTTACGGTTGCGACTAGTCATTGACCATCATGAAGGGAGGAGATTGGCGTTCTCACGTCGCTTCCCTTGCTCCGAAACGTCGTTGGCGACCTCGAGAACGCACGGAACAACGAGGAGTGCTCCCTAACCCTTTACTTCACGAAGGAGAGCCACATCCATACCCTCGTCAACCTGGTATTACTCTCGGGCTTGCCCATTGCCAATAGGCGGATCCCTGAGTTGGACTACTGCGTAAGCTCCAGTCATCATCCTCCTGGGTTCATTGATTTACAGTGCTTTGGCGAGTTCAGTCGCATATAACGTACGTCTCCCTTCATCGATATAGCCATTTTGTGACTAATTCTGTTATGTCTCAGCTTCGAGCTGTATGAACGCAATCACGGTCGCGGCAAGTCTGACAAGGAATACTCCATCCGCCTTTCGCTGAGCGAGGGCGCACACTCCTCAAACGTCCTCGACTCAGCTTTAGACGCACGGCACTCGCTAAACGTCCAGCCGCGCAGGTGCGTTTTGCCTTTGATATACGTCACATCGTATCTCTACTGACAACATTACACCTTCACAGAAAATTAACGCAACATCTACCCTACAGCCTGGTAATCGAAAAGCTGTCGAAGCACTTCAACCGCGTGTTTGAAGTCAGTCTGTCAAGTTGTCCGCCTATTCTGCTTTTTGCTGACGCTTGTATCTCCCAATTTACAGGATGATGACACAGATCTAGAGACACCCTACGAATCCAACTCACCGATCCCCCCAAAACCTCCTGGTACCGGTCACGCCAGTGACAGCACCATGGACGAGTGAATGACTGATCCATCCTATCTACCACCTACCATTTACCCTAGGTAATCTTGACACATCCTAGCCCACCTCGTCTCAGTTTCATGATTCTAATGACATCTTCCCTGGACGATACCACGACACCAGTCTTACGAGTGTTGCGCTTCTTGTTATTTCTTGAGTTCCTTATCCTAGTAGTACAACCTATCGTCGTTTCCGTACACGACACGAATACGATTTAGAGAACGCTTGACCTGGCTATGAACGTTGAACCTCTGCCTGGTTCACCGATTGTATACAATACACATGTGTATAACTAGAATACCAGAGACCTTGAACTAGTATAACGTGATCTTCTCTGGTGTGAGCTAAAAGCAACGACCAAGTGAGACGCTGGTTTAGTATACGTTGTTCGTCTCGTTACGTCAAACAGCTTGCGATACTTTCTCAGGTCCGTGAAAAATTGGAAATGTACGCAACTGAAGCGTGCATAGCTGCGGACGATGTTAGGCTTCAAGCTTTCGCCGACGCACGCTCGGCATCCGCTTCCTCATTTCCATCCTCCCACTCCCCCAAACCAATCTTATTACGAAGCGACGCGAGCTGCTCGGGGCGGAGTTCACGGAAGAGCATGCCGTGCGTGCCCTTCCCCGCCATGGACGGATGGTCCTTATCGAAGAGCGCGGACGCCGACTGTGAGAGGAGCGAGGACTGCGTCGCGAGCGCTGCGAACGAGGAGGTGGTGTCGTGGTATCTGTGTGATACAAGGTGTCAATATGTCAGCGTGCATGGAACCGGTTCGGGTCGAGACGGTGACGTACAATCTGTCGGACAGTTAGTACAGACGGATGTGAGGGAGGTGACTGTCGCGCTCACCGAAACGCTTCCTTGTTCAAACAATCCGCCTCTTGGATTTCGTCCAGAGCGTGCTTCTTGAATGCGGCTTTCACCCAGTGTAAGACGTCAAAGACATGATGATCTTGTGGTCTGGTCTCAGTCAGAAACATAGTCAATGTCTGTTAGAGGCAAGCATACCTCCAAGGCCGAAACCTCGGCGTAAGATTGAAGGTCCCGTCCTGCTGCGACACAAGCGGGTGGAACACGTCCGTCAGGAACTGCACCAACGGCGGCCGCTCAGGATAGTTCGTGGGAAAAGACATTCTAAACTTTAGTATCGAGTCCGTGTAGTAGCCTAACTGTGCATATACAACATACAGACCAGCGCACTCGTTAGCACCCCGGCTGCAAAGCGCACGCGGAACGCGACCGTTTGTACGCACCTTGATGCACGAAGAAAACCGCGTCCCACACGAGCAGGTTCTCTGCAGACGGCGTGACGTACATCCCGAGCGGACAGTGCCCTACGTGACATAGTGCAGCATACTCGAGCGAGACGGCCGTGCGCGTCAGCGCGCTCGGCGTGCCTTGCATCTCGCCTGTGAAGCTGCCAAGCGTCGTGCTCCCGCGAGTCGGCGCGCGGGAGCGAGATTTGGTGGGCGAGGTAATGCCCGCGGGACTCGGGAACGCGAGCATCGGTGTTGAGAGGAAGGATGAGGTCGTCGTTCAAACGTTCAAGGTCGTCGTGGTGCTTGAGAGAGCTGGTCGTCGGGAATCAGGCGCACACGCGCCGGCGCTCGTTTGTCAAGGCGCACGCGCCTCGAACGCTACTCCAACGCCACGCTCTCAGTTGCTACTCTACGCTGAGGTGAGTCGACTGCGTCTATTGGTATGGCCAGAAGATATGGTGAACTCTATTGTAGTCTATTCTAGGAGAGTTTCGCTACCGCCACCGCACGCCGTGGTGCATGCATTTTGCGAGACATCGTCTGCTGGGTATGTCGGCTGCCACGGTCCCCGACACGGACCCAAGGTGGGCAAGCGGCATTACTACTCATCGGTAAGCGTGTGTCGCTGGGGGCTCACGAGGTACGTGTTTTGTTCTTTTATTGGTACCGGACTCACTACTGAAGCTCTCGCTTTCGTGACCGACAGACCATCCGTAATGCTCGCATATGACTCCGCAGGCCACCGCTCACAACGACATAGACCTCGATCGAGTGCGGTTCAGTAGTATACATTGCCGTGAGGAAGTTGCGGATGTAAGCACCTTACTTCCCGCACCCAATACCAAGGTGTGCTTCCATGTAATGCTTCCGAATGTAAGGTGTGCTTGACACGGTATGATCTCACAGGCACCCTTGGAAGTCTGACCTTCAAGAGTAATTGCCGCTTTACCCGCCGTGCTGTTTGGGTGTTAGCAGGATATTCCTATGAGCAGAGCTTTGTGACCTCCTCGTCCCTGCTGGGCGACACGCGAGCAAGAGGACAGTAGGGTAGCGCTTCGAGCATTACGGAATTTACTCGAGCTAGATAAAGAAGCGTCGTGATTCGAGGGTATTACTCAGGTATGAGAGACTGTCAGCACTTTTCTATTCCGTCTGTTTTACGCGCCAGAAAATCGACTAGGTATTACTCAGTGCTTCCACGTCGCTGACCACGTTAACAAAGTGGCTGCAACCGCCACCGACGCAGATTTCGAAAAATACCCTGGTCGCTACATCAGACAGTGGTGCGCTGCTATGATGTCGTCACACATGTATGATAGCTGGCTTCTTATTTCTTCACATACATGCGAAAGTCTGGATGTGTGACAGAAGCAAGAAAGATCGGCAATGGTGTAAAATCACAACCAGGGCAAGAATCCCAGAGTTACCGTCGGCATGCTGCCTGAGCGTAGGCCTGTTACGCCAATTCTAGCCACCCGTTATCGTACTTCGTCTTCATGTGGCGGCCTCCTTGCAGGTACTGGCCCTCAGTAAATACAACGAAATCAGTGGTTCTTATTGAAGCGCAGCTGGGGCACTGACGTGATTTTACGGTGAATTAGATAGAGTGGCCGTGAAAAGCGCAAACCGACCGACAGCGAGGTACCAGGCGTGAGCGATATGTGAAGAATCGTACTACTTTCACGTATAGTGCCTCTGCAGAATGAGATCATCCACGTCTCGACCTCGCTCTCGATCTTATGGACCACAAAACGCACAGGTCCTAGAACAGTTTGTGAAAAGATAGTGGGGGACACTCGCATGGCGTGAAGGGTGCGTTTTCTAGTCGCGACATCGACTAGGAGATGGAATATGGCCACGGAAGAGGTCAAGGCGAGCGTTGTTCAGCAGGCGAGCGAGGCGGGTTAGAGTTGATCGCGGCGATCCTACGGCGGGCGCTGATTGGACACCAGCGTCGATCAACGTTCCTGGAAAGGAAGGAGGGCGGAAGCATTATCAAGCCAATTGTAAGCCGTCGCCGGCATACTCGTCTTGGCGCCAAAGACAACATGGCCGGTGAACATTTCGGAGGATTTCTGGCGACCGTGGGTGAGGAGAGTCTCTCAAAGAAGCTTCAGAGTAACATATTCGCCGTACCAAGTACTCAACTTGAGTCATTGTCGTCCTTGTGAAACGCATTATACGCTCTGAGCGTGCGCGAGGAGGAGTAAGAGTACCGTGATTATTGTAACGATGTTGCTGCAGCTTGAATGAGGGAAATCGAGGCGTCCCGGAGAGAGGCCGGGGACGGTTTCCGTCTGCGCCCGGCAGTCTGACTGAGGGAGGGGCTCTAGAACAAGTTGCTGACCGCAAACACTTTCAATTCGGATACGCGAATTCGTAGACGACCACGACTATAAAACCATTCTCCTCAGCCACCACCGGACCCTCCATCCAACCCCGCATCCGACTTTACAGTCCTCTCACATCACTCCACTCGACCCCTTATCGCCAAAACCTTACCGTCCAAAACCTATCTCAACATGAAGGTTAGCATTTCCGACATTTCCGGAAAACCCATTCGCTAAATCTTATTCAATTTCTAGCTCGCTACCAGTGAAGAGCTCGACGGCCACCACAAGGCTACCGTCCGCGGCGCCATTGAGGGTATTGTTGGCGGTTTCGCCGTCGCCCTGCCGCTTTCCTACCTCGCCCAGAAGAGATGGGCCGCATATCGCGCTTTGCCCATTCAACTGAAGGTCCTCGGTGTCATTACCGTCGTCCTCCCCACCTATGCTATCCAGGCCGAGCGCCGCGGTGTCGAGTACGACGAGTCGACATGGACCGGCGCAGGCAAGCATGTCATTGAACGCGAAGAGAAGGAGAAGGAAGAGGCTTGGGAGCATCTGTCGGTAGGGCAGAAGATTAAAAACTGGGCGATGGAGAACCAGTACAAGGTCATTCTCGGCGGGTGGGCGTCGAGTATGGCAGTAGCTGGTGGCATTATCATGCGTAACAAGTACGTTGTCTCGAGCTTTTATCACATCTGCGGACACTGATGCACAATGAAGGTACCAAACGTTACCACAGAAGATCGTGCAGGCCCGTATGTGGGCGCAGGGCTTGACCATTGGTGTGATCATCGCCGCAGGTATCCTCACGTCTGCACAACGGCAGAAGCAGTACGAGAACCGTACGGTTGACCACTCGTGGAGAGACATGCTCGAGGAGCAGCAGCGCGAAGAGGAGGAAGTTAAGAAGCTTCGCGCGGCATCATCAAAGTCATTGCCCGCCGCCGCCGCATAAACGAACTCTAAGCAGTTCTCTTACCCTCCGCTTTCCCTTCCGCACGTCATGGACACTGCTTTGCACCGCACAACATCTAGCACCCGCCCCTCTACCTTACGGGTCGTCTAATCGCTCGTCGTCCCCCGTCCCCCGTCTGACATCCGAACTTTGCATCTTGCATCGTGTTCCTCATGTGCATGCACGCATACCACTATCGCATCGCATCGCACATCGCATTCCATCATCGCACCCGTCACATGTTTTGGTCCTTGTACGATCGGCGCAGCGCACGCTTCACATTCGTTCGGAACGGGATTGGGTACCGCCATAGAGCCCGGGATACTCTACAATCATTGTATTTATTTATTGGACATCAATGCAGGATATGTACAATAACAACAACATCTGTTTAGAGTTCAGTTGCAAGTAGTTGCAAGTATCTGGACCGCTCGCAAGGGCGTGGTTCCCCCATTCATGACTAACGCCGTGACTGCGAGAACAACTGGTTTTGACATAACATTCTCGGAGGTGCTGCCCCGCCGCTACCTCCGTATCATCTGGCTGAGGCTAGGCAGGCTATTCGGTGATACAAGTTTCCGATGTCTTACTGCCTCCGCTCGCGGACCCCAACGCTTTGCTATCCGCAGAGGACTTGTCTCGCCTTTGGTCCGCGTCGACCCTTTCTGGCATCGGAGGTCCGTTTTCTGTACATGTACGTTCTTCCGCTCTTTCTCCGCCTGTCTCGCTGAACTTTTGCGCATAGTCATGGGGGATAACTTGCATTTGTTGGTGTCGACAACAACTCGCATGCCGTTCCGGCATTCTCAATCTCATTCGCATTCGAACAAACGAATCAATTGATATTGGCGACGAATTACAGCAGGTTATGGTGCGAAGCCGTCTTTGCATAAACGCTTGATGGACAGTGCGAAAGCTGGAGGATATAACATCATAAAATGCTGTTATAGCTATGTTGAAAGTAATTTACATAGACAGAGAAGCATTGTGTGCATAGACTACCGACAATCATATTATTTCCTACTCCCCCGTAGAGACTGCAGCTTCAACGACTTGATCACTGCCATATCTCAGTCAGTTTTGCGTCGTCTTCTGCTTCTTGACTGCCTCCAGGAAGAATCCTTCTATTTCATCGCTATCCGGCTCACGTTGTTGACGTTTGAGGGCCCTGTGAGGCTCCGTATCACTGTCCTCCGTGCTTGAGCTTGTCGCAGTCCCAGACCTGCTCTGGTCGCCGTCTGCCTGTGCTTGGTCGTCCTCGGTGGAGTGATCATTGTCTGTCTCTGCTTGGATGTCCCCGGCGGAGTAATCAACGACTGCCTGTGCTCTGATGTCCTCGGTATACCTGTGATCTTCCGCTTGCAGGTATACATTCAAATCGGGCAAGGTGAAGTAGTCCAGCCGTCCATAGGTGAAGCCATCGAGTTCCACCCTGTCGATACTGTCGCGGACGGACGGGTCTAGCTCGGCCGGTGCCAGGTTCATGGGCTGGCGGTGTATGCGGTGTCGGACGGCGTCGTCCTCAAGCCAGCCATCCTGCTCCAACGCTAACCTGCAATACTCCATCATCCGAAGAGCAATATGAACAGCCCGGTCGTTGTTTTCCTTCTCGAATGCCTCCAAGTCTTCAGCGGTCTCAAAGCCTGTCATTTGATGAGGAAAGTCTCGTGCTTCCTGGTACAGAAACGCCCACATCGCGCGCATGTCTTTGATGAGCTCAGTGAACGGCTCACACACGTACTCAACCGGGGTCTGTTCGTGGTTGAGGAGAAATTCCTCGCGCTTGTTCTGCTCAAACACGTTCTCGCCAGGCTCACATTTCACGATGGACCACTCGCCCATGAAGACCAGCGTCCAGAAACAGGACTCCAAATCCTGCTTGAAAGTTGTCTGTCTGGGGTTGTCCGAGCCGTCGTCGAGGGGGCGGAAGTGTTTTACTCCCTAGACATACTATGAATATGAACGTTATGAAAGGTGTTGGGGTACGTACCCAGGGCCCGGGCCTGCACCAAATGTCGTCGCATGCAAGGCCCCAGTCTGCCAGAACACCTTCACCATCGATCGTCACCATGACATTGCCGTAGTTGACATCAAGATGGCTCGTGCCGTGAGTATAGTCATCGTGGGCCGTCCATATCGCTGCAATCACTGTCAGCAAAACCCACGATCAATGAGGAAGCATACATACTTTCTATCACGTCGCAAATAGCAGCGACGAGCTGCCTCGAATTGCGGACGTAGACGAGTGGGTACAAGATATCTTCAACCAGCTGCACGTGTAGTGTGAACTGGTCCCGGTTCAGTCTACCACTATAGTTCTTAGTTCCGAAGAGCTGATTAAGAGATACGCGGGGGAACCTTGCATACGGGCCACTCGCATAGTGCACTGTCGGAAGGTGAGGCACCTTTCGGTCTTTGAGCTGCCTCAGGATCGCGCCCTCAGTGGTTGGAACAACCCAACCGCCCCGCGTAACCCAGGAGTTCTTGTAGAAAACAAGCCGTCCGCGCTCGAGATCCCAAGCAACGTAGCCCGTAGCGTTCTCGTGCCAGATGTGCCGTCCGATGACGATGCGGCACCCACGTCCGATCGCGGGGTAGGGCCTGTCCCTGAGGTCAACGGTCCATACTGGCCAGCGTACGTCGAGTGTCTCGTGCAGGAGCGGTATCATGGGTTTCTCCTCCTCTCCCACTGCCGCGAGATAGTCTAAGATCCCGTCTTTGAGCAGGTTGCACTCCCTCTCCGTGGCGACACCGACATCCTCGTCCCATCCGCGCCACTTCCTGTTGAGGCTGTTGAAGCGCTGCAAAAACGCAGCGAACGCACTCCCGTCGACTTTGCAGTCTATCCGTTCGGAGACCGCGACGTCACTGTGGTCCCACCGGTAGAAACGGACATAACGGCCGTACAGACCAATCGAGTAGACAAAATTGCGGTGCTGGCGCACCATCTGGACCTTCGCGTATGCAGCTGCATAACGTCTGTGGTTGTCCTCAACGGTATACTGCGAGTGAGGGTCTTCCAAATGCTGATTGTACGCCCCTTCGGAATCGAAAAGGTTCTGCCACGGATCCCTGCCATGGTCGGAGAAGTGCACAAGCATTTCCACGTTTTTCCAATCCTCCGCCGGATCGTTTGATATTTCTGCGTCCTTCGAGTAACATGCCAGCAGGGGGCGTAGACCGTCCAAGACATCAGGGTTGTCCTCCGGTGATGTTAGCACAAACCGAAAATTAGGGCATAGCTGTGCTGCAGCGTCGGCCTAGAAATTATAGTCAGGATTAACCGTTTCATTTACTTAGTTCGAGCCCCACTTACCAGGATTAGATACGCGTCGTACTCTGTCGCGGCGAATAGAAGCCTAGAGAAATCATAGTCGAGTAATTCACGCAGTTCTTCGCCTCGAGGAGTCATGACATCAAAGAACTGTTCATGTGGAACAGGACATGCCACTTTCTCGCTGACGTTGTTCCAGGTTGCATCGAGGAAATCCTGGGGTAGGATCTTGGGCAATATGACGGACATGATCGCGGCGGGCAATGAGATCGGGGCGATCCAGAGAGCAAGCGGTGAAGCAGAAGTAGAGATGTATTTCTCGACATCTTGCTAGCTGGTCCTTTTATACGCGTCAAGTGGCCCTGATACAATGCATGCACATTGACTACGGAATCAGCACGATGTGTGGCACACAACAGAGGCGGCGGGCGCCAAGCACAAAGGAACGTACCTGCCAAAACAAGACGCACGTGGCAGCTAAACGCGCGGGGAGGAGGTGGCGGGGCGGGCGACGTCATTGGCTGCGACGGCGGTCGCTTTCAACAGCTGTTCCACAAGATGTGGGGACTGTATAAAAAGGTCGACAACGCTGGCGGGATTTTCAGCATTTGAACTGAGACCACCACAGCATCCGCATACCTTGCTGAACAAGAGATACAATGTCTTCACTTATACCTGATACGATGAACCCCGCGACCCTCCTCAGCCGCCGATTCCGCTTCGACCAGATCCCAAATCTCAGCGGCAAACCCGAGGAAGGCGTCGTAGGTCGGGTCGCTCTAGTTACGGGCGGGTCCGCAGGTATCGGTTTCTACGACGCACTCGCTTTGGCACGCGCCGGCGCGACGGTTATCATCGTCTCGGCAAACGAAGAGAAGGGCAAGCAGGCTGAGGCAGAAGTCAACAAGCAGCTGAGAGAGGTCACGTCGTACGGCTCTGTGACATGGTACGGCCTCGACTTGGGTAACCTGAAGGAGGTCGATGCCTTCGCGAAGAGGCTTAGCGGAGAGCTTGAGCGGTTGGACATCCTCATCGCCAATGCGGGGATTGGACAGGCCCCGTTTGGCCTGACTGGAGACGGAATTGAGAGACACTTTGCGGTATGTGAAGTTGTGAGACTAAGTGCGACTAGAATGTTGTTAATCTGCGGCATCAGGTCAACAACCTCAGCCACCACATACTGATATTGAGCTTACTCCCGCTTATGAAGAAGACGGCGCAGACGGCGCCGCCTACCACGGTACGCATTGTGATGCAATCTTCGGAGATGCATCGTGTTGCGCCAGGAGATGTGAAGTTTGCGTCCAAAGAAGAGATCAACCGAGAAGACTATGATGGCGCGCGACTGTACGTTCACCACCCAAGTCTGGAGACATGCAATTAGCTGATATCTGGTTTGTAGGTACGGTCGTACAAAGCTGGGTAATATCCTCTTCGCGCGTGAATTAGTCAAGCGCAAGTTGGCGGACACGGACAACCATGTCCTTATCATGTCGGTCCACCCTGGAACGGTGGCTACGGAGGTGCAAGGAGCGTGGACGGAGAGCTATGGTGCATTCGGGAAATTGTTGGAGATGGGCTCAAACCTCTTCGGAAAGAGTGCAGCTGAAGGTGCCGAAGCAAGTCTCTGGGCCGCGACGTGTACGGACATTTTCGAGGGGAACTGGAAAGATTTTCAGGTACGTGATCCTACAATCTCGGAGCAGCTGAAACCTGAGCGACCGAATGTCAGGGTAATTACTACTCGGAGCCTTACGGAAAGCCACATACCGAGTCCAAGCAAGCACAAGACCCAGAGCTGGCGGATGCGTATTGGAATCTATCGACGAAGCTCATCAAGGAGATCACGGGCGAAGACTTGTCGTAATAAGGTATAAGCACGCTCTGTAGTATATCAACCAAAGACATGCATACCTTTGTACAATAACCAAGTAGCATCATACCAAAGCGGTTCCGCTGGAGCCGGTCATGTAATGAATGAGTCCTGTTGTAGTTCCTCTGGGACGCAGCTATCACGCGGACGTAGTGTGCAGAACAGTAGTTTGGTAACATGAACTGCGTGTGATCCCTGCCGAGTCAGTGGCTATATATGTTGTCAATGGGTCTCCATTGGCATCAGGAGCGAGCGTATGAGCGTACGTGCATTACCCAGGCACCCGTTCGTTACCAGAGTGTGGGTGTGGTCGAGGACGGCACCGAGGGACATACGCGGGAAAAAGAGACGTGTACATTTCCATACACGAGCTCGAAACCGCCGACACGTATGCCTTCATGTCGATTTGTGATGCCCAATGCGATGCGGAGGGATATGTGCGTGAGAGTATGCGAGAAAGAGGCGGCGGCGGACGTGAACCGGCAGCGGAGGCGGTCCCGGGCCTCGCATCCCGCTCGCACACTCTTCGACCATTTCACACCTCCTTTCACATCGCTGTCTGGGTCGCGTATAAAATGAAGGTCCTGCGCTGGCTGCTCTTCGCGACGCCCGACCCGTCCAGAGTGCAGGCCCCGACGCAAGCCACGAACACACCGTGCAGCGGCTGCGGTTCTCCCTAGATTTCGCCCGTCGCCAGACACCGCCCCTTCGCATCCTACCATCATTCGATCCTCGCTCGCGCGCCCCGGACGCTTTTCCAGCCCGTCTTTTAAGCCCCCGTGAGTCGGAGAAGTGCCAGCAGACTCATTGTTGCCCCCGCCATGGCTGGCTTGAGCGTTGAGACCATCGTTTTCCTCTCTCTCGTGCTTGACCTCTTCGGTGCGCGCAATTTGGTCGTATTTTTGTATCGCAGTCCTAATCACGGTACTCTTAGCATTCACAATACCTTTACCACTATTTCCGCGGATAATTGAGTGGTACACGAAGGTAGTAGCGAAAGTTCTAGCTGTGCGGCGATGAAGCTGACCATCACTACCCGATCCAGAGAGAATCCTCTGATCCCACTGGCTTCCTCTCCCAGACACTAAGAACTGTCGCAGCACTACGTAGCTTTTTCTACAACCCGAGCTCAAATCCACAGAAATGGGACATCGTTCTGCTTGGCGGTCTCATGGGCTCCGTGTTCTCGTGAGTCTCACTTGCCACGATCACTTTTAGTGTTTTGAGCTAAGCGATTCTCTGCAGTGCTTTGCAGTGGTATGTGTTCAGCGCACGAAACAGCTTTGTTACAGTTTGTGTTGATATCGCTGACCTAGGTTCGTTTCACCGCGCATTGGATCACTGAGTGACAAGTACGGGCGAAAGAGAGTGCTCTTGATCACAATGATTGGAAACATCCTCTCCGCATTAGTGTAAGTATAGCTTCAAACGCTCTATTCGTCTAATGTAACATACTGATCTCCACTCGTATACACAGCTGGATCCAGTCCACCTCCTTCGCATCATACATGCTTTCACGAGTGATTGGTGGTCTTAGCGAAGGCAACGTACAGCTAGCAATGTACGTTGCTCCCTACGCTGCGTTTCACGTCCCAGACTGACAGTGCCCTCTGCGCAGCGCTATACTGTCAGACATCACGACGCAAGCGAACCGCTCAAAGGCTCTCGCTCACGTCGGCATCGCCTTCGCGATCTGCTTCTGCATCGGGCCGCCCATCGGCGCGTACTTTGCCTCCCGCCCGCTGCCCACGTCATTCACCGCATCTGGCTACGAGCTCAACGTGTATGCGACGCCGGCGGTGCTTACCCTCATCCTGCTATCGCTCGAGACCGCGTTCCTGTTTTTCGCGCTGCCGGAGACGAGAGGCAAGCGCGCTCAAGCATCCGCGGAGAAAGCCCAGACGAACGGAGTCTCTAACGGCACGCACACGAATGGCACGAGTACGGCGACGAATGGGCACGCCAATGGACACGCGAACGGTCATGCGAACGGAAATGGCGTCACAAAGGCGACTGCTAACGGCAAGGCGAACGGAAATGGAGTCGTCAGTAATGGTAACGGAAAGGCTAATGGGCACCAGCACGAGGCACAAGGCACCGTGCAACAGCGCATCAGTACACTCCAAGTTCTGAGCCGGCTGCACTTCCTCTTCTTGGGCCTATTCTCCGGCATAGAATTCACGCTGACATTCCTTACCTTCGATCGTAAGTCGTCATCGCGTCTCGTCTGCTATACCGTATAACTTCAGAGGTTGCTCACCACGCCTTTCGCTCTCCACAGTCTTTGACTGGAACAACAAGCAGAATGGCGGCCTGATCGCCGGCATAGGCATCATCAGCGCGCTGCTCCAGGGAGGCTACGTGCGCCGCGCGATGTCCAAGGTCGGCGAGGGCAAGATGGCGCAGCGCGGCGTCTCGAGCTGTGCGCTCGGCCTCGTCTTCCTCAGTCTCGTGCCTGTCACGCTCGCCAAAGCCCCCTCACTCGCCGTGAACTGTTTGCGCGCCGCGTGCGTCTGTCAGGCGTTCACATCCGCGACCGTCGTCAACTCGCTCACCGCGTTCGCGTCGCTGCAATGCGACGACGGCATCGTCGACGAAGATACCGGCAAGACGAAGGAGGAGCACCCGGAGCTGGCGAAGGGGAAGGCGTTGGGCAAGTTCCGCTCGTCGGGGCAGCTTGGACGCGCGATGGGACCCCTACTAGGTATGGCGTCACCGTATCTTAGTTTGATTGACATGAGCTAACCGTCTGTTATCTGTAGCGTGTGCGTCCTACTGGACATTCGGTCCCGCACTCACCTACGCTGTGAGCGCGTGCGCCATGTTCGTGCTCTCTGCACGCATGAAGTCGATAACCACCCGCCAAAAGCAGCTCGTGCACTGAGATTGCAGATTCTCAGAACCGGGTCGAACATCGGGGACATTACTATCTAGTGCCTAATGGAAATGTAACAGCATCTATTCTATCTTGTCTAGGACGCAACTGGGGCCCGCTATCGCTGTCGGTATATCAAACAGATGAAATGTAACGTTGTATACTTTTCTAGACCTCACGAAATATTTATGACGTCTTCTCATCCTCAGTCGTGCACGGATTAGGTCGCGGCCGTCTTTGATTGGACCCTGGCTCTATCGGTGTGGCGTGAAGAGAGTGAAGGAGGTGAAGAGGGTCCTCTTTCGCCCAGAATACGCAAATGCTTACCGTGACTAGGCTTGATGACATCTCGCCGCTTCGGTTATCCCTCCGACCGATTACAGGGTGCAGCGGCATGTTGGCTGTTTGCTCATCGCCGCCGTCATCGACCCAAGCTCGCCACGGCGCGACAAAACTGGACATTCACGCCGGATCGACACGAACACAGCTTTGAAGACGCAGCTGCGCATGCAAGCCGAGCGCGGACGTCCTTGCTATCGCATAGAAGCTTGGACTGCCGTTATACAGCGACCGATACTGGACCAGACGTACCGAGTGTGTGCCGCATTCGAGGAACCGTACTCGAGAGTCGAGCGGGACGAACGTTGTTAGGAGGAACCTGGCTGCGCTCGCCCACGGAAGCTGATCGGCGTGGCCACATCGCACGATCACGGACCAAGATCGTCTGCGTCAGGTCTGCAGACCGTACGCAGCCGGCTCCGAGGCGGTGCAAATCTTCGAGAAGACGCAGACGCAGCACCCCGCGCCCGCGCGAGGGAGCGACGGGCCCCGCTGGGGCTGTGTCTATTATTGCATTTGCACCACCGTTTGTTCCACAGTATACCTCAGCAGTTCGTACTCGTGTCACCGGTGCTACACCGAGGAGCCTTGGAGGCGACCTCCTTCATGACCACATCCATATCACAGGCCCCTGCGCGGTTCGTCATCGACGCTGCGCCGGCCGCCGTCAGTGTTGTGTCGCCCCTACGTCGTACACGAGCCATCCTCAATTCCCAATCTTACTCCGATGTCGCACCGTGTCGCACCTGGGTGCGTGCATTTGCGTGATGCGCCGTGCCATGACCTGTTGCTCGAGCCTGCCCACATCGAAAGACTACGCTCACGGGGCCCATCGGCCGCCGTCTTCCACAGTTCCACTCTCAGCACGCTGGAAAAAGCAACAAGACTCCAGGTGACCTTCCACCGCGGTGCATGCCAATCACGATCGGGCCGTTCAGTCGGTCTCGGTGCAGGAAATCGCACGGTGGTGCGGCCGCCGAACGTCAGCCTCACACTCGCGCGCGCGCGCGCAGACATCATCGATATTCGATATCGGCCTGGTTTTGAATATCACCGTGTGATACTCGCGATAGGAAGACAAACACCGTGGCGACGACGACGTCGGGCTGCGAGGTGCAGCCTTGCAGGAGCGTAGCGGACGATCCACAGGCCCACACAGCGGCTCATTTACCCAAAAAAGCGTCTAGGGTCCAGAGCGAGGGGTCGGCGGCGGCGGGCCGCGATGGCGGGAGCGCGTCTCGTTCGAGCTCCTGAGCGGCCTCCTTTCCATAACCTCTCGGGCCCCGACGACCCGCAGCTGGCTGGCTGTGCTCAGTTTCACAGTCTCACTACAGCAGGATCTCAGCAAGATCATATCCCCATACCAGAGAATGTTCCCACGACCTGCGTACGTGAGACCGTGGCAGCCACGCCCGGCGTCGTAACGTCTCAGCGTTCGATGCTCGTTAGCTTTCGGACATACGGATACGCACCAGTTCCTAGCCTTTCTTAGCTCGAAAGTCCGTGTGCACGCGCAAGGCACATTGCACAAAACGGCCCAAGCGCAAAATCCAACAGAAAGCGGCGGGGACACATGTCGCGGTCTAGCTCGTCACTCGTGCGCGGGGCTGCAGTTTGCGATTGCATATGCGGCACGCCGAACTCAAAAAACTTTGCAGCCGTTCCTGCGACCGCGGCGGCGGGGAAGAAAAACGTTTTGTGTTTTGCGGGGTCGGTGTGGGCATGGGCTGGAGCTCCCTCTGGGAAGTCCAGGAGTCTTTACGAGCATCGTAATTATACCGTGTATACGCAGAACTCAAAATCACAATCATCGCTGCACTCTTGACGGCTTGGCACAGCCGTGCGCCGTGCCTGAACAGATTTCGCACACGCACCTGTTATGTCGGTGGTCCTGTTGGAGGCCTGGAGAAGTGGCGACCCCTCAGCTGAGCGGAGCTTATCGTCCCTCCGGACAGCGCGACGTTCCCATGCGCATTCTGTCATTGCAAAGCCTGGTACGCAAGCCAATGGCCACGCCGCTGTACAGCGCCCCATCACAGGAGAAGGCCTATCTCCTCATCGATCATAACCTTGTGCGAGAATGGCCTGAGAGTTGCCTGAGAGCTCCCCGCACACCCCGCAGGGGAGGCTCTGTCCGCAGTACGAGGTTCTGTCAGGCGTGGGCTCATGGTGGAGATGAGAAAGGAGCGCGGCCGCAGTGTATACCATACGCAGCATGTTGTACGTAGTGTATATACAGGAACGTGGATGCAATAGTAGTTGATAGTAAACAGTTCGACGGTACGCTAGAGTTCTACGAATGAGGCCAATAACTATAAAGTCTGTGCCCAAGTCCTCGAAGGGGGAAAATGAAGCATCGAGGCCATCGAAGGAGTGAACGTGCAGCCGCTCATGATATTCATCAACGAATGGAAGGGTGTGCAGTAGGGATCCTGGTGGAGAACCACGGAATCACAGTACCGACACAACCCAAACGAGGCCGACCAGCTGAGCGGCGTGCACGGGGCAGGGGTGTGCTGTAGGGTATACAAGATGATGTTTTGCGTGTTGTTCATGCGTCGATCCATCGTGGCCTCTCGCTGCTGCCGTGTGTCCCAAAGAAAACAAAAGCGATGGTGAGCCTGCTATCGGTGGGAAGAGTATAGCGCTCGCCGTGACGCGGTGGTCAGTCTCCTGACCCCAATACCGTCCATCCCGTTATCATATCAAAGCAAGGAAAACGAATACAACAAGCACAAGCCAAGCATCTAGCCCTCGCGTCCTAGGCACCAGTGCCCAAGCCGACGCGGGATCCCGCATGCGGTACTAGCACTGTTGGGAGGGGTCTTCTGCAGATGAGCTGGCTCGCGATCGAGCGGCGGCGTCGTAGCTTGGTGGCGCGAGGAGCATGGCATCTTCCACGTCTTCCGACCCCGGAAGTCGTGACTTTTCCGACAGGTGTTCGTCGGAGTCCCTCCAGTCGGGGCGCGCGGCGCGCAGCCGCGATAGACTCCCTGACAACCCTCGATCCGGCACCTCGATGCCATGCGACGGTGAAAAGAAGGCTGGAAGGAAGAATAGGACACCGCGGCTGCGTCGTGACCGTCGCCGCGATGGAGAGCCAGGCGCGTCTTTGCCTGAGAAAAAGGCCATGACGCCCGACGCGGCGCGTCGGACAGCACCGATGACAGAGTGACTGGGTGATGGCGATACTGACGCGTCGGACAGCGATGGACTTGGGGGAACAGAAAGGGAGAGGGGAAGGAGATGGACGTCGTCTTCATCATCGGATGAGAGTGAGATGGGTGATGACGGAACGGGCGTGTTGGCAGTTGATGATGGGATGGCAAACCAGCCGAGGTCGAGGTACCACCTGTGGTTCTTCCTCCTCCAGCGGGGCATCATGACTTCGTAGCCACCAATGCGACCTAAGCTGTACTTTCTCTGTCTCGTATGGGGAACCAGGGCCAGCCTGACGAGCCCAACGACCAGCACTACCAGGCCGACCCACATGAGAATCTTACCCCAGTGACCCAAGAACGCGATGAACGCGGCGTCGTCTGCGTGCCAGCTACTGCCGTAGTAGTGGCTGAAGAACGAGTGAGGCGCGTCTTGGGGAAGCATGTTCTTGCCGTAAAGTGACTTGGGCAAAACCCGCACTTCTCCGCCAGGCTTTTCGGGCGTCGCAGGGTGGATACCAGTCCAATGTCCGTATTGTATGGATAGGAACATGGGCCCCGTAGAGAACATTACCGTGGGATAGTTGAGCACCCACGAGTAATCGAATGCGATGAGGTTGCGGATGACCTGGCCGAGGAAGGGGTGGTGTTTCTCTGAGACCATGAGATCGTTGGAGATACCGAGCGGGTCTGTGCGGGGAAGGATTACGGGGAAGGTAAGGAGAGAGTCCATGGGACGCAGACAGCCAATGTCAAGGTCGACGTAGACGCCACCGAAATGATAAAGTACGAAGTAGCGGATGGCGTCTGCACGTTGGATAGGGTACGTATAGCCGTCGAACGTCTCCAAGAACCAAGGATACTCCTGAGCAATGAACTCACGGGAGCCCTCGTCAGTCCAGAGCATGTATTCACTGCGGAAACGCGAAAATAGGGATGATATGCAGGCGGTGAGAAGAGACAGCATAGCTTGAATGATTGGAGACGTACTAGTCTGGCATGATCTCACGACAGTGCTCCGAGACCTCGACCCACTTGTCGGGGAGGGTTTCGGTCTTCCATGTCTGGTGGATTATGCGTGGAACACGCTCGAGCTTGCCGTGTTGGGACGCGTTGTAGCGAGCAAGGCCAAGAGGGGCATCGAGCTCAGCCTCGGTGATGTAGGCGGCGGGGAGGATGGAGACGTAGTAGCTAACAGAGGAGAGAACGATGACGGTGCCGACGAGGACAGCAGCGAGGAGACATAGCGCGATGTAGACCGTTCGACGGCGAAACATAACGAAGGGGTAGAGCAAACGAAGGGAAGGGGAGGGTTGATAGCTGCGAGGTATAAGAAACTTGAAACCAGGCACTCGCGCAGGCGCCCCAGATTACCGCTTCCGGCAGTTCCCAGCAGTGCCACAGGTGTTCGGGGGCCGCGCTCAAAACATTGACCAGCCTCACAGCCTGGGAAAATAAAACACACGGGGGCCGCCCGGCGTCTCTTCGGCGGCCTTGCCCCACTCGGCGCTAGTTCCGCCCAAAGCGCAGCCTCTCGCAGCCTCCGCCAGCCTGAGGCCGACGTTGGACGCAAGAGCTGACCCGGCCGCGCTGACCACCCCGCCCCGGGCCCCAGGAAAACATATCCAGTCGTAAATCCTCGTAAACAATCTGTGCTAATCACAACACATTCCATTTCATTATCTCCCCAATCTAATCCGGCCAGATTTTACTCCGCAGCAACCGATCAATCTGCAACATGCTCTGGCGCTTCCGCCGACCAGTACACTTGCCGACGTCTGAGACTGCGTCAGACCGCGGCAGACTGCGTGCTCCTGTGCCCCGTCGACGACCATCGCACTCGAGGCGAGAGGCCTGCGCACGTCCGCTGCAGCTACTGCCCCGTAGGACGCATCCGCGAGTTGAAAATTTCAATCACATGAGGCCGCAAAGCCACGAGAGACGAGTGTATAGCTAGCCCGTCGTCGAACTGCTCCCCGATTTTTTCTAGGGCCTTCAGTACGTTCTCCCATGCTTGCCGAGGCCAATCTTGCCCCCGCCGCCAGCCACGCTCCTCGTTCCGCCGCAACAGGAATAGGCGCAGCGGCGGCTCCGAATCCTCAAACCGCTTTTTCGATTCTAGATACTCCAAACAGTCGCCTACAGTCCACAACTCCACCGCCTTCTTGCGGTACTCAGGGGCGTAGCGCGACTGCGTTGGCGGGCCGGTGTCCCCACACGCGCGGCGGACGCGGTCGGCGACTTCTCGGAGTACGATGCTAAAGTGCGATATAATTTGGCGGTGTAGGTCGTCGAGGGCATGGCTAGGCTGGTAGTCTTCGAAGACGTCGTGGGTGACGAGCACCTCGTCGTCGACGTCCATCTTGTCGTCGTCGTCGCTCCTCGGCGCCTCGGTTTGGGCTAGCCTCTTCCCAGACCGCGAGGGACGATACTTCGCCTCATGACTGCGACTTGTGAATAGCTTTCGGGGGTACAATCCGTCCTTCCACAGTGCATAAGCTAGATCGCGACTGGACCAGGAGTGCTGTGGGGGCGCGACAGCGAATATTGCTAGCCAAAAACACATGAATTCAAGAAAGCATCGAGCATTAGACGAGACTTACGATGCTCGTCGCCCTCGCACGTAATGCTCAAAACCTTGTCTGCCGTAATGAGCGCGACATCGCCCTTGCTCTTGAAGTAGCGGCAGCAGTCGTAAATGCTGATATCGTTCTTCCTCTCCCACTCGTGCGCGTTATGTGGCGTATGCGCGGTCTCCGTGCGCGTCTGTACTCTCACAGACTTGCGCTCTCTGACTTTCTCGAGTAACACGGTCGACGCAGTTCGTGCGAACCACGCGAGGTTCTTGCGGTTCTTCAAGCTAAACACGCCCCACGCGCCGGTCACATGCCACCAGCAATCAGCGCCTGCACGCGACCATCAGCCAAAGAAGATTGCGAGATGCGCACCCGTCGAGCTCTGACAAGACGACGCTTGGGATAATGATCTTCATTTGGATGCCCAGTCGTTCAATATCGCTGCTGAAGTCGCAAAGCGTCTCTAGGTGGTCGATCAGTGCGTTTGTGTCGACGACGAGGTATGCAGTCTCGCCCTCAGGCAGAGGATCCTGTACACAGCGGGTCTGTATTGCCGTAACACAATCAGCATAAGATGGAAGGCCGTACCTGCATCTCTACATCGTTCACGGCCTGATTCAATTGTGCCAATGTCACATCCTGTATAACTGCCGGCATGCAACGATCGTGACGATCAACCCCACATATTGCCGAGGGCGAAAGTCACTCACCAGGCTGCGTCTGGATGTTCTGTTCGAAACTATACAAGTCTGCCGTAGGCAGGCCAGTAACAATCTGCAGGGAGAGATGAGTGGCAACCATAGCTCGGAGACGCACCTGAACTATAGATAGATTATTATGGGCGAGGGACACGATTTCGATAGCGACTGACACGGAACTAAAGATACAACAGGGAGAATGGAATACAAATGGCGGTGGGAGAAGATGGACGTGCAGAACAAGTCGATTTGGTCTTTCCAAGGCGCGTATGGTTCGACGCCGCCCGCGTGGGAAAACAGACTGCCTTCGAGAGCACTTCGCAACTGCGGCACCCCAGGACTCGAGACACACAGATGTTCATCGAAACTGAATGACATGTATTCCGAACACTGCAATGGGTGTATTGTACAGATGCACGGTAGTCCGCTATGTGTATAATATCGTATAAGTACCGGTCAATGAGGTGAGAACGTGATGCAACGATGCCCTGATTAATGAGAAGCGCGAAATGCAATGAGTCTGCCTCCTCTAAACAATGATGAAGTACGAATGAGTCAACTCTCCGTCGTGCACAGCGAGATCATGCGGCGGCCACGGCGAGCTTCTTCATCGGAGGAGTGGACAACCCCTCGCTCCCCGCCCCATCGCGCTCGTCGTCTTCAGCCTTACGCTTCGTGCCGACAAGTTTCGAAGGGGATATCGAGCCAGACCTCCCGTCCTCCAGCGTGGTCGATGTCCGCGGTGGTGTACGCAAAACATCAGGAGTCCGCGAACGACTCCGACCGGCGATCTCGCCCTTCAGCCGTACCACCAGATTCGACTTGACCGCAGACGCCTCCGCATGGCACGTGGCGTGATATATCTGTGGACGTCTGATGAGTCGCTTCGCGCGTGTGCCTTTGTTCGTTATTACACTAACCCTATCATCCTTCTTGACGGCGTTCCGCCAGACCCACTCCTCGTCGTCCTCCATGAATTCGGACTTCAAGAGTTCTTTACAAATCGGACACGATATCGGTTTCGCTTCGTCGCCGGGAGGGACGACCACAAACATCGATCGCAGCTCAGCGTCACGCTTCGCTGCCTCCGCAGCAGCTACCGCCTTCGCATTCAACCGGGGACCATCTGCACGGCCCTTGCCCTTCACGTCTGTACCGTCGTGTAGCCAATCCTGTAAATTAGAAGTGTGAGATAGGACTTGGGCAATCAAGGAACAAGAAGACTTACGTCGATACCAATGAACCAACTTCGGCTATAGCCGCGTCCAGCAGATTGGGTCGCCTTGCGGTTCTGAATGAAGTGCGCGTCCAAGTGTTCCTGGAATCTTGTCTTGCCGGCTGCGTCATCTGGGAAGCGGACACCGCACTGCTTACACTGGTTAGGGAGACGTTCATACAGGAATTTCACAATCGGAGGACGTTGTCTGAAAGATAATGTGAGCTTGTGACAAATAGGATGGGAAAAAAATTCGTACTTCATGATATCGGCACTCGTCAAACGAATGGCGGCGGAGAGAACCTCGTCTTGATAATTCCATGCCGGCTCGTGAGGAGTTGTGCTGTGTGCTGAGTCTTCGGCTTTTGCTGTGGCACCGGCGCCCGTGGGGGTTGACGAAGCTGAAGTCGAGACTACACCTGCTTTCAAAAGAGCACTGTATAATGATGTAACGTCTACGCCAGGAATCGATGGTGCAAGCTGAGCTGGAACAACATTAGATTCAACAGGAGGTATAGGAAGTGGCGCAGGCTTGGGCGGAGCATACGAATGAGGAGGGTATGTTGGCTGGGGCGGGTATGCTACAGGATACTGGTTGGAAGGGGGAGGCGGCGCATGGTAGACAGGCTGGGGGTACGATTGAGGGACCGGAGGGGGAACGGACGCTACGGGAGGTACATGGACGGGGGGTGCGGACTGTGGTGGCTGTGCTAACGCTCTCAACTGTCCCAGTATTTGAGCTAACTCATCCTGCGAGACACCGGCGACCACAAGCTTCTTTAGCTAAGACGAAATGAAATAGAGATGTGTCAGATCGCGAGACAAGAGACAAAATGAATAAGAACGTACTTGTTGAAGCACCGCGACATGTGTTTGCGACTGCTTGTCGTATGGATTGGCTTGCAAAAGGTTCTCCTTCTGGTGAAGAACGAGATCTAGCTCCGTGAGCACTTGAGGCGTAGATATACCATTAGAGCCTCTTGAAGACTGGGAAGCGATATTCGCGATTATTCCAGGTGAACCGAACCTAGCAGAACGTTGAAAACGTACCCCGTTCTGCGTGGACTCGCCTCCCCAGATCTTGCGTTCAAGAGCGAGCTGAGGAACCGTGCCGAAAAGCTCCCGGCCGTTAGGCGCGCCGGTGCGCCAAGTCAAAAGCATTTCGTCCATTTTTTGCCTCGTGCTCTGATCGACTAGCTCGTAAGTATCAAGAAACAAACGAACGACGACCGGAGTGAACAAGCGTGCATAGGGCTCGAAGACATTCTTGCATATTGCGTCGAGGAGGTAGAATGCGGGTAGCTTCGCGAAGGGGGGCGCCTAACGTATACCAAAACGAGAAGTCATGAGTCAGCATTCCGTGGAACGGATGGCCAGCAGAGAAGAACGAGCAGAAATTCGTGAAGAAAATAGGGTCAAGCGATGGTGCGGACACAGTGCGGGAGGAAGAGTGGGAGGCGAGGAGGATGATAGTGAAGACATATCGCCGCAGATACTCTGCACGACGATGAGACATTCGCTTAGCTACGGCGTGTTCGAAGACAGCCTTCGCTGCGCAACCAAGGCACATCTGCCCCATTCGCCGCTGAGGCCCATCCATGTCTTCTTTTCTCAACCAGACCGACTACACTACATACATGACAAGCACTATATACTCGCAGCGTCGTGACCCCAAGTGGGACATGCCCTCCAGAACAAGCAAGCAGGAGTGGGGGAAGGGCGATAAGCGATAAGGGGGAATAAAATCGACCACTCACCCGTCGAATATGTGTCTCGATGCATGAGACGACCGTATCCGCGTAGCGTTGGTAATCCTGAGCAATCATCGACAGATTCTGAATGATTGGCCTAGAATTCACTGTCAGTTCGGCGAGACGAGCCGTATAATCACGCCCAAAGTAAGTCGCATCTGCGAAGTAAGGCTGAGGTGGCGGTGGGGGTTGCTGGTAGTAGGGAGGAGGTTGATGTCCGTACCCCTGTGGTGCAGAGTATACCATATGGCCATAGGCCTGAGTCTGTGGATACAGAGACATTCTGGTACTACTCAAGACCTTGGGAGGGGAAAGCGACGCCGAGTGGAACTTAGACAGCCTCTTGGGACGTCGTTCAACGGGCTTGGGGGGCGGCACAAGATCGATTCCAGACGTGGCTGATAGAAGCTCTGTGAACAACTGCACTCGAGTGATCTTACAGCTACTCGCTCTGAGGAGACTGCACGGAAGATGGTGGTCGATGGTCAAGTTACGAAAACACTGCTCTGACACCGGTCGGGACAATGAGGTCCCTTTCAAACTCCGAAAGGCTCCGGTTACTCATCCGGCCAAAATTAGCTTGGCCAGGCTGGTAACCAGCTCCTAATTCCAAATTAGGAAATTGCCCACAGTGACGCCGAGCCATTGGCGGGCAGCGAGAAGGTACCACGAACGCCGCCCTCCTCAAGAACCGACCCTCCTAGACCACCGTGAGTGTCCAAACCGCTGCAGGATGTTATCTTGAAGGATGTTATGCTGCTGGAGAAAACTGGGATCTTTGGAAGGGCTGGAAAGGCGAGGGAACGGATGGATGGCAGTCGCTTCAACCGGATGTACCTCACGCGGCAGTTTCACTAACTTTGCTTTCGACCAAGATGCGGGACGTCCTCAAGACTGAAGAGCTCGAAATCCCAGAGGGTGTTGAAGTCACCGTCAAGTCTCGCCTTGTGACCGTCAAGGGCCCCCGTGGCACACTGACCAAGAACCTCCGGCACGCCGATGTTGACATCCGTCTCGTCAAGGGCAAGGTCAACCGGGTTACCCTCGGTGTGTGGCAGGGCGGCAGGAAGCATGTTGCTGTCCTGCGCACTCTGAGGAGCCTTATTGTCAACATGATCACTGGTGTCACGAAGGTGTGTGGAGATTAGTGTGCTTCAACTCTTGTTTCTTATCGGTACTACGCAGGGCTTCCAATACAAGATGCGTGCTGTGTACGCTCACTTCCCCATCAACTGCATCATCCAGGAGAGCGGCCGCAAGCTCGAGATCCGTAACTTCTTGGGCGAGAAGGTGCGTGTGCTCGACTCATTATATACATTGGGGTCTCAAACGCCTCTTCTAGATCGTTCGCCACGTTGATATGTTGGATGGTGTCACTGTCAGCGAGTCCAAGGCGCAGAAGGACGAGCTTATCCTGGAGGGCAACGACGTTCAGAACGTCTCACAATCTGGTACGTGGCTCGCGCGTCGTAGCTTCTGTGCAACACTCATCCGATGCTTGGGTCAACAGCTGCATCCATCCAGGGTCAGTGCCGCGTACGGAACAAGGATATCCGTAAATTCTTGGACGGTATCTACGTTTCGGACAAGAGCACAGTTGTGCAGGAGTAACTTGGCTGCTACTTCTGTTCGTCTTCTCTCTGCTGCTTTTCCTTGTCGACGAGGGTGTCGTTGTATATCACAAAAGCTTTCATGCCGCATGTCACCGTACCACCATGACCCACATTATGAACATGGCCATGTCTGCACCAAACCATCATCGCAGAGACAAATAGCAGGATGGATATTCTGTCATACGCTACATCGTGGAAGGAGTCTGTCACGAAATGAATGGTATCTTCGTACCCACTCTTGACCTATAGTCTACATAGGTCTGCCCAAAGAAACGGACCAGTGCGACCTCCTCGTCTGTATGATGGTCAGTGGCGAGAACAAGGGGGCGTATTTCATACGCACGCTTTATGCGATTGCTGAAGAACCGCCACAGGATCACGGTGAAGAGCACGAAAGACACAGAGTTCTGTAACACAAGTTGGGTACCCAGAGCCCAATAGAAGAATCCTGCATACGAAGGATGTCGGAACCATCTAGAGTATATTGCATCGATATTCGTAGGTCACATATGGAAAAGGGAATGCTTACGCGTAGATTCCATCCGTTACAAGGACGTGTGAGTCGCGTTTGCGAAACGCTACGGTGTGCGAGAAGTTAGTAGAAGCGTGAATCATGGCACTCGAGCGCAAAAATTGCCCGAGTATGACGATCACGACGCCTAGATGAACGTAAGAGAATGTCGCTTCCTGACAAACCACTTCTTACCGACTGTTGTGACGTAGGCATATTCTTTCGTTGTAGGCTTCACCCAGAGAGTGATGAGATATTCAGTAATAGCGACCGAATGCGCCATATGGTACAGTGCGCCGTTATCAAGCAGGAAGGCTACAGAAAATGTAGTTGAGTTTGCTGTAGGACTGACTAAATCCATAACTTACAGTCCACGCTACACTTCTCCCGGTTCCATCCCGCTGTCACAGCGAATTCGCCCCAGTGGAAGGCCGACCAAGACGCCAAATAGAAACCCAATTGGTACGTCGACCACCAGTAGCTTCCGCCGCCGGAAATGAACGTATACAGACTTAGTGAGAAGATGCATCCGAGGAGGAAGGAGATAGTAGAGGCCGCTAGAGGGGTATTCGGTATGCGACCAAGCGGCACGACGTCCACAGGCTGCGTCTCAAGCGTGGCTTGCTGAGCAGCTGCCGGCCTTCTTCGCACTAGAAATTCGGGCACATCTTCGGCTGATGGGTTGTCTGAGGACTGCATGGCGGTTGAGAGGTGAGAAGGACCATGGCTGCTTCGAGGATAATAAGGAGGCGACCAAGCACTGTGCGGCGCGTCCGGCGCTAGAAATATTGAACAATATCGGCACGCGAGCCTGGCCGATCACAGTCGTTTACGGCGCGACATCGACCGGAAGTCACCAGCAGCCATGCTGCTGGTATGTCGTACTTATCGATATACGCGACTACCTAGCGTTCGTAAAGCTGCATACCATGGGTTAAGGCGATCGTATGCAACCGCTGCCCCCAATGACCCGACGAACCTCAGGAATATGGCTCTTGTGGCTCATATCGGTGAGTTTCAGTGTGCGGTACCCCTCACCACTACGGCTCATATAGAACGCTTCAGATTCTGGAAAGACCACATTGACAGAATCTATCCTGTTGAAATCGTCTTTCTTGTCTTCAGCCGGTTCTGTAGACACAGGCAGCACTACTACAGACTTTCTTCCAGCCGAACGCGAACGCGGTATAACCATCCAATCTGCCAGCATCCCCGTGAACTGGCGTAGTTGGACCTTCAACCTGATCGATACGCCCGGGCATGCAGACTTTGGCATGGAAGTCGAAAGCGCGAGCAGAGTCATCGACGGCGCCGTTGTGCTAATTGACTCTGTTGAAGGAGTCGAAGCGCAAACGAAGGGGGTGTGGAGACAGCTAGACAGGTGAGCATCGCAACCAAGTGAGAAAATCGGATCTTTGAACTCGCATCATCTCTAACAAATCTGTTTTAGATATGGTGTTCACTCAAGGATCATGTTCTTGAACAAATTGGATCGTGCGGGAGCATCCTTCCATGCCTCTCTCCTCTCTCTGTTAGCCCACCGTCTTCATCCGAAGCCAATGATCCTCGCGCTCCCAGTCGCGTCATTTGATCCTGCGGATTACTCGAGAGCAGAACCCGGAATCCAGGGCTTAGTGGACTTGGTGAAATGGGAGTTCTGGAAATACAACGTGGCAGGGAAACCTACTCGTCGACCATTACCCACGGATATACAGGAAATTGAAGCATCTGGTATCTTCCCCAAAGGTCATCCTATTCTTCCCCATCTAGTACCAGCACGTACTGCGCTTCTTGACAACCTTTCCATGTTCTCCGAGGAACTCATGGAAACACTGCTCAGCTTACCGTCTACACCGTCAGCATACCTGGCAGTACCTCCGGAGAAAATCATTCCGCATTTGAGAGCTGCAACTTTGCGTAACGAAATCCTGCCTGTTCTTTGTGGTTCAGCCTTCAAACACGTCGGCACAGAACTCGTAATGGACTACGTCGGCGAGCTTCTTCCCAGCCCAGTGGATGTTATCAATAAAGACCTCGTGACCCAGGGACCGAAACCACTCGTCAACAAAGTCAAGGGCGGACCTTTGGTTATGTTGGCCTGGAAGGTGGGATGGGACAAGCGCAGAGGCTGGATGACTTTTGTGCGCGTATATTCAGGTATTTGACCATGATTTACGCTATCTTATAACATATAACCAAGTTTATGCCCTATGTAGGCACTCTCACGCCACAGTCTGTGGTAATGAACGCGACTCGGAACCAGAAGGAAAAAGTGTCGAAGCTTCTACTTCTGTACGCTAATCGACCCAAGGAAGTTGACAGCCTCCCCTTTGGATCTGTTGGCGTTGTCATTGGCCTGAAGTACACACGCACAGGAGACACGCTGGTTTCGATGCAGCATTCAAAGGAGGAAACACATCTACGCGACATCGTTCCACCTGCTGCAGTCATGTCTGCTTCGGTCATCCCACAGACCCAATCTGATCTGGTGCCTGTCCAGGATGCACTCCAATCTCTCACGCGCACAGACCCTTCGGTAAGGGTTGAGCAACAAGAAGGCCAGATACTTGTCCATGGCCTAGGCGCTTTGCACTTGGAGATCGTGGAGAACCGCCTTCGCGATGAATGGGATGTGGCATTCGAATTCGGAAAGAGGCGAGTCAGCTACCGCGAAGGTCTTGGGGATGCGCTGGCGGTGTCGACGCCCAGCACTTGGCAGACGAATATCAAAGGGAAGGTCCACCAGATTACCGTCGAACTGGAAGTGAAGCCTGTCCCGGACCATAAGCGCGGCGATCCGCTCTGGGATGGAAACGTCGTTCTGGATCAGAAAGGCAGACGACTTGGGCCACCAGACTCGTTCGGTAACCCTCTGGATCCCATGGCAAATATATCGCAAGGCATCTTTACCTCACTGTCCAGCTCGCCCCATACCTTCCTGCAAATGTCTCGCGTACAAATACAAGTGAGAAAATATTACTATCCGCTTGAATTGCCCAGTACAGTGCTCGCCGGGGCCAGCGCAGCCATTCTGCGCGATATCCTTCGTCAAGCTGGACCAGGTCCGGTCATGGAGCCTTACATACGTATGAAGGTTACGGTGAACGAGGAGGCTCTTGGAAAGGTCATCAAGGACATCACTGAGCACGGTGGCGATCTGCTAGACCTCGCCGCAAGCTCGGTCGGCCCTGAAGACGACGGGGAGGATGTCGGGCCGTATCCAGAGGACGGCGTATATGTCCCTCCACTGGATCTCTCTCCATCTGCTATGGCGTCGACCGATGATGAGGCCGTAGCTTCGATGCGCCGCGCTATCCACGCCAATGCGCCACTAAGCAAAATGCTGGACTATTCTAACAGACTGCGTGCGCTCTCTGGAGGACATGGTGTGTTCGAGATGGCGAACGCTGGCTTCAAGAAGGTCTCGGAGGCGAGAAAACTGGAGATCATGAAGGAGATTGGACGTGCATAGTCTCGGTCGCTACAGATAGATATCATGTAGCCTTACTTTACCATACTTCACGATCTACAGCCTCAAAGTGCGTTATAGCAAATATAGCTCAGGTCTCGAAATGGCCTACATCTCTCTCGCTTCGTCTGCATCTCCAAGGAACACCATGCCATCCAGATCATCGTCATCTTCTAGCCCACCCATGGTATAGCTGCCTACGGACTGCAAGATCTGGCTAAATGCCAGCATACCACCGTCAGGCGCGTCCTCGTGCCTTTCAGGTGGGTCTTCGTTGAATAACGGCACAGGTGGAAGGACACGCTGCTGCGCCGGGGCAGGTGTGACACTTCTCTCCTTGTCCCATTCAGGTTCTGGTAGGAACAAGGGAGTACGAGCACGTTGTGCGGCACCTCCCGAGGGTACGAAGTCAGGAGGAGCAATGCTTGGGGCGCGTGGGCCGACCAGGCCTGTCGGTGCGAGAGACAGTGAACGCTGTTGCCGCAAGGGGGGATATGGTTCGACGATCACACAAAGACACCGCCCGTGGATGGTGAACCCCCGGTATTTGAGTGACATGATCGGTTTGGGTTTGTCTTCCTCTTCGTCGTCCTCCCCGGGAAGAGGGTCTAAAGGCTGCTTGTTCGAAGCCGGGGCATCGTGTTCCAGGTCATCTTCTACTGTTATGGGCTCGGTGTGTGCGGTATTAGAAGTATTTGCAAGTAGCGTGGGTTCAGTGGCTTCGGTCTTGACTTCAGGATCTGGGAGTGCATCGACGGGAGCGACTTGCATATGTGAAGTTTCCTCATTTTGGGGTGCCTCGTTATCCGAGACAACTTCGTCATTTTCCTCGTCTTGTTCGTGATAACCACCAGCTGCCAGTTTGCGTTGACGGGTTGAACGTCTCGGGACGGAAGAACTGTTTTCTGGAGAGTTCTCTGCTGCTCCATCAGGATCCTGGTCGTCTTCATCTTGGGTCTCCATAGCGGAGTCTTCACTATCATCGCGCGCCTTCTGTTTGCCCTTGCCCTTTCTAGCAGCCGTGCGTTTTCTTGCAGTCGTAGAGTTCGCACCCGCTTTGCGTTTCTTGGGTGATACAGTACGTTTCCTATTGTTTTTCAATTCCTTAGGTGAAGGCTCGTGTTGTTCGCCCGACACTGGTTGATTCGGGCGTGAGAGTTTTGGACGAGCAGTAAATCTCCTGGTCTTAAGTTGCCCGCAGCGTCAGTCTAATTGAGCAGAAACTACACACTATACGGACACAGCAAGACCCTACCTTAATGATCATGGCATGAGGGTCCGTATTGCGCAGAAAATAGCCAAACTGGTAAGTATCTGAAAGAGAATTCTTAGCAGGAAACATCGTGAGTTCACGCCGTGGCTTACCGCCTCGATGTACGTCAACAGTCCCTCTTTTGGCATTGGAGGGCCCTCCAGGGCCTAATTGAGCGTCGGCTTCAGCTAACAGTTTGTTTGGTATCCTGACAATATGTCAGCGCGTCATGCTATGTTCCGTCGACGATATGAAGCTGCATACAAGGGACGTAAGTCTGACAATACATGTTGTAATACGCGTTCCGACATCCAGTCAATATGATGCTCGTCTAGATATATCTGTAGACAAATGATTGCTCTTAGACATAGTTTGACTGTAATGGCTAGACAACTTACATATAGAGGAAGTACTGTACTCGCGGAGATGCGGAGGTAATAAAGGTTACGGGAAGAAAATCGCATAAGTGCTCGTGTGTCCTATGTTTCGGATGATTGACAAGACTGAGATGCGAATACAAGTAGCCGTCATATAGGATTGTTATAGTTGTGGTCAGGATGGCGGCCGCCAAGAGGCGCGCTGAAACGCGTAATTAATTATTTTCCCACGGCCGTCGGGATAGGGCTGCATGGCTAAAGCGGCGCGTGGTTGGTTGGTTACTACCACAACTTCGAACCTCTGGGATATAAAATCCCGTTTGAACGTGTGCGACGCATACCTACTCCCATAATCACCGGATGGTCACGATCCATTTGCGCTCTAGCGAGAGAGTGCTACTGTATTTCCTTTTCACAAGTGATGCACTGTCGCTCATCACGTATACAGTACGGAAGGCATTATATTGTGTGCAAATGAATCATCACTTACTCTCATATATCTCAATTGCAGACATCTTGAGGGCTGATTCCACGGGCGAGGAAGAAGGGGTCCCATTGACTCACTGTAACATCAGCGCGGCCTTCACCGTCGCCCTCGTGTGTGCGTTGCATACATCTTGGAACCTCGACAGACCAGTATCAGCTCGATGACCCTCGGACGGATCCCGCTTGGATAGTGAAGTCAGCCGGGAGCAAAATCTGATCACATTGGTTCCTTTGGAATATCTTATACGTTCTCACGGCCGAGGGGACTCACGGGAGGCATTAAGCAGCCAGCTCGATGCTATTTGTTCGCGTCTTCGACATCCCTAACTCCCTTTCGGACACGATCATTAAACATGACCCGACCCCTCTGTGTCTCGACTCGCTTCCCCAGAATCCCCACCCAAGGCTCAACAAGGTCATGAAATCCCTGGCAGCTGGTTCCCGGCCCGGTGAACCGCGCTCCGTGTACCCGCCCCTCATATAAGGTCAGGCTGGCTCATCTCGGAGCGATATCACCCTCATTCTCTTTCACGATGTCTGATAACCCGTCGTTCGTCTTGCAGGGCCTTGAAAAGGTGGAGTTCGAGGACAGGCCGATCCCAGAGAGTACGTTCATTGACTACTCCTAAGTCTGTCACAACCTTATACTGATTATCTGCGTCCTAGTCGGTGATCGAGAGGTCCTGGTAGCCGTGAAGAAGACCGGAATCTGCGGCTCAGATGTCCATTATCTAGTCCACGGTCGCATCGGTGACTTCATCGTGGAGAACCCCATGGTGCTTGGCCATGAGTCGTCCGGTGTCGTTTACAAAGGTAGTCCCACAATATCGGCTCGGACGTCGAGCACCTTTTCCTGAAGTTTATCTCATAGTTGGACCGAAGGTCTTGGACTTGAAACCTGGAGATCGTGTCGCAATGGAGCCTGGTGCTACCTGCGGTCAGTGTGATGACTGCAAGAAGGGTCGCTACAACGTACGTTCCACTTATTGAGATTCTGCAATCAATCGACTCAATCTATTTTCCAGCTCTGCCCATACATTGAGTTTGCTGCTACCCCTCCTTACGATGGTACTCTATGTCGCTACTATCGCATCCCTGCGCACGTCTGCTACAAGCTTCCTGACAACCTTACTCTCGAGGATGGTGCTATGGTAGGACCCAGATTACCCGTATACTTCCCTTGTACTGACTGTGCATCACTAAGATCGAACCTCTCTCCGTTGGAACGCATGCGTTGAACACGCTTGGCAAGCTCAAGGCCAACGAATCCGTCATCGTCTTCGGCGCTGGTCCTATCGGCCTCGTCTGCATGGCCGTTGCACGCGCACTGGGTGCAAAGCGTATCATCGCCGTCGACATTGTGCCCAGTCGTCTTGAGTTCGCGAAAGCATACGCCGCAACCGACGTATACCTCCCTCCGCCTATGGAGCCCGGCGAGGACAAACTCAAGTACACAGATCGTAACGTCAAGGTCATGCGTGAACAACTCGGGATTGAGGAGCGCGGACCCCGATCAATAGATTTGGTTATTGAGGCGAGCGGCGCAGAGGTATCCATACGTACGGGCATGTTCATCGTCCGGATGGGTGGGCGGTACGTGCAGGTGTGTAATCCGTGGTCCTACAATGGATTGCCGTGGTCGAGACTGATCATGCTGCCCAGGTTGGTATGGGTAATCCAGAGGTCACTATACCTATCACCATGCTCGGTGTCAAAGAGCTCCAGGTTGTCGGTTCCTTCCGCTACTGCGTACGTACTTTCTTCTGTGCATCATGACATCAGAACTAAGATAATCCTGCAGTCTGGTGACTACGAGCTGGCCATTGGTCTTGTCGCTGCAGGCAAGATTGACCTCAAGCCGCTCATCACCCATCGTTTCTCGTTCCAGGACGCCAAGGAAGCATTCGCCGCTAACCGCGCTGGCAAGGGTCCCGACGGCAAGCCCGTCATCAAGGCCATCATCTCTGGGCCTGACGTCCTCCCAGAGGAGCATTGAGTATCGTTGAGAGGGAGCATTGGGATTCGAATATCAAATCAAAATTAGGACTTTGTGTCATGACAGAACGGATGTACAAGTATAACAGTGCTGCGTTCAATCACGGTGTAGAGCTACTTTCGCTCTGAGTATTGCCTCGACTCTTCGCGGCCGTTACGATACTAGAGTGCTTCATGTCTCTATGAAATGCATCCAATAGACCTTGCAAGACCTTGTCGCCGATCTCAGCTGTTGTAAATCCACATACATACTGAGAGCCCATCAGCCTCGAGCGAAGCGGATGTATTTCGGGTAAACTTGAGAACGCGATGAGGCGCCGCGGATGCCCGCGGACCGACAGCGCCAACTTACCGTCACCGTGTTTCTCGAAGCGCTTGACCCGGTGGCTCCCTATCCTTTGCCTATCCTTCACCTTAACGTCCTGTGTGCATTCGAAAAACTTCAGACCATACACGTTTCATCGTATCAATTAAACAGTAATCATACAACAAAGTGCACAAGAGTCCCCTAATTTTGTTCGCAACGATGTAAGTAGCCTGCAATGTCCGCTATGCAACACATCAGCGACCGATGGTTTCGCTTTACTGGTACAATAATGTTTTAATGTTTTAATTTGCATCTAGTGCTCGTCGGGAGAGACACCGGGTCCGGAGATGATGGCCTTGATGACAGGCTTGCCGTCGGGGCCCTTTCCAGCACGGTTAGCGGCGAAGGCCTCCTTCGCTTGTTCGAAGGCGAAGCGGTGGGTGACGAGTGGCTTGAGGTCGATCTTGCCCTGGGCAACGAGACCAATGGCGAGTTCGTAATCACCGGCCTAGAGGAGTCACACTTGAGGATACGGAGCGAAGTAAAAAAAAAAGCAGGAGACTTACGCAGTAGCGGAAGGAACCGACCACTTGGAGCTCTTTTACACCGAGCATGGTGATAGGGATGGATACGTCGGACTGTCCCATGCCGACTTGCACGAAGCGACCGCCAATACGGGCGATGAACATACCCGTACGGATGGAGACTTCAGCACCACTGGCCTCAATGACAAGGTCAATGGAGTTGGGTCCACGGTCCTCGATGCCGAGCTGCTCACGCATCGCCTGGGCGTTGCGTTCAGAGTACTTGAGCTTGTCCTCACCGGGGTTCATGGATACCGGCAGGTAGACATCGGTCGCCGCGTACGACTTGGCGAACTCGAGACGACTGGGGACGATATCAACGGCGATGACACGCTTGGCACCCATTGCGCGGGCGGTAGCCATGCAGACCAATCCGACAGGGCCGGCACCGAAGACGACAACACTCTCGTTGGGCCTGAGCTTCCCGAGGGTGTTACATGAGTGAGTGCCTACGGCAAGAGGTTCCATCTGCACGAAGAATTAATAATGACCACACGCTCGTATGTAATGACGCACCATAGCACCATCCTCGAGGGTAAGGTGATCTGGGAGCTTGTAGCAGACGTGGGCGGGGAGACGGTAGTAACGGCACAGTGTACCATCGTAAGGGGGAGTGGCAGCGAACTCAATGTATGGGCAAAGCTGCGAAATTAAAAAATTAAGCAGCGTGAACGACGAGTGGTATGTGAATGCCAACATTGTAGCGACCCTTCTTGCAGTCCTCGCATTGACCGCAAGTAGCACCAGGCTCCATTGCGACACGGTCACCTGCCTTCAGGCCGTGGACCTTAGAGCCGACTACAAATGACGATAAGGGCTAAGGTGGTATAGAAAATAGAGATGGCGTACCTTTGTGGACAATACCCGAAGATTCGTGGCCGAGTACCATTGGGTTTTCGACGACAAAGTCGCCAATTCGGCCATGAACGAGGTAATGGACATCGGAGCCACAGATACCTGTCTTCTTTACAGCGACAAGGACCTCATTCTCCTTGACTATATTGGATGATGTTAAATGTGTTTGAGTTATCGATATATAGGAGGCGTACCTTCTGGAATGGGTCTGTCTTCAAACTCGACTTTCTCGATAGCCTGGAGGACGAATGAAGGGTTGTTCGACATGGTGAGGTAAGAGGTAGTGGCGAGGGAGCTTAGAGAGGATTGAGCTCGAGGTGGGGGAGGGTATTTGAAGGACAGGCGGGGTCGACCGGTCCGAGTGAGATGGCCCGAAGGAGATTTGTCTGGAAGAAGATGAGAACAGGGGCCCAGGCGGAAGAGACGAGACGAGCGGACGACCCGCGGGATAGCCCAGCAAATCTTGAATATTTCCGAGAATTATCTAACCGGCTAGCCGCCGTTAGTTTCCCCGAGTTTTACCATGTATGGTAGGTCGGCTGCCGGAAAAGGATACAACAACGGGCTGGGTCTAGATTCGGCGACAGCATCTCCTGACAAACAACATATCCAGCTCCAAATAGGCGGGCAGGAAGCAGGAGAGAGCCATTCAGGGGGCCGTACTTGGTTTGCGCGAGGTATTCGTGTTTTCGGCTCATCGGGCATGTCCAATTTCCAGGCCCTATGTTTCTTACCCCACACACCCACAAAACTGTATTTCCCCCGCACCGTTTGCCCCGTTTGCCGGACAGACTAGAATTGCCCCCGCAATTTCTCCGGTAAACACGTTACATATCTGCCATCTTGCTCAATGTCATCGGCATAAGTCCAACCCAGAACAGCATCGATGTAATTTATTCCTGCTGCCGTCCGTCGTTGACTCTTCGTGTTTCGAGGCTATCCAAATCGCCCCGCAGCAATTTTACATTTTTCTCCGCGTGCGCAGTGGTTTCGAAAAAGTGAAACGGAGGACATGACCGGATCATACACCGCATAGGCTCATGTTATAGAACAATACTGGCACAATTGCTGAAGCGATAATACTTCGAAACGAGGGCTCCAATGACGACTTATCGTCAAGACCACGATATTTGGAGTGGCATAACGCATTTTAGCACAGGCACGAGCAGTTAATTATGTGCAAATTTCCCATCATCTAACGTTCTTCGACACTAAAGCTATGCAAGCGGCGCATGGTTATTGTCATATTCAAACAAGTTCAGCGTACGTGAAATGAGATGGACAGACTCCCTTCTGGAATGGAGATTACGGCTGTCCTCTGGAGGACGTTCTACTGAAAGGTGTAACGGTTCAGATTCGCTCTTCAATGGCAACGAATACAGCTTCAGCCGGATTTACAGAAAATATGTGGGCACTAAACGGGGACCCTTATATATCAGTGGCGAACGCGAGAAGCGGCCTCGAGGTGCGCATCCCATAGCTCTTTGCATCGTCGGTACGAAACAAAATAATCAGTGCGACTTGTTCGTGTGACTGTGCCTGTCGAGATTATGCTAAGTATGTTGCTGTTCAGGCGATCAAAACGAACCGGGTAGTTCACCTCGACTGTTGAGAAGCAAAGCGATGGTCGAGACACTAGACGCTCCGAGGCTCTAACGTTTCTTCCGAAGTCGACCTGTAGATGTGTTCTGGGGCATGGGTTTGCAGCACCGTAGCCCGATCGAGGACGACGTAGTTAGGGTCATCGGTTGAAGCGAGCGATCTTGTAGAGTCGAAGACTATGTTGCCATGGTACATCAGCTGGAAACCTTACTAGAAATCAGATGTCAACGAGAGAAGATGCAGATAGTACTAGTATTTGACTCACCCTCAAGTCCGCGAAACCTTGGGTGCATCATGAGCGGTACCCTCACAGTCGTCTCGCAGTTCAAACAAGGACACTTGCGGCAACGCTAGGTTTCAAATTCCTTGCTCCGCGACATTTGGATGGACTGTCAACGCGTCGACGTAATGTGCAGTTGCGATCTGATAATCCTCGAACTCGGATGTTCGGTCATTTGGACCTACTTAACGCGCTGAGACAGACGAATGATTTGACCGTCTGAGCATGTCAGCAATCTCTACTCAGCGCCTGTATTGTGTTCGCTTCCCTGGAGTTTACACACCAGAGGATTGAAATCTGCGAATTAATAGTAGTCTCAATGTCATTGCGTACCCAAACACCGGTTTTACGCGCGGGCGGGCCAGATACACGGTACATGGTATGTGCATGTGAGCTCTTGGATGGCTTGCAACTTCCATCGCGGATTCGACCACGTCATCTATGCGTATTCGCACAGTGCGAAAACGTTCTTCGTGCCTCAGGGTTTGCTCACAGGACCTATTGTGTGCGTGAACCGGGCCTCAAGGCGACTCTCGAGGCCCGTACGAGTTGCTTAAGACCGAACTGGTGACTTTCCTAACGCATTCCAAGATTAAGAAGTTAATATTGTACAGAGAGACGTAACCGACACGCACCAGTCCTTGCATAAGAACACAAGAATGAAATTCCAATCACTTCGGAGTTGTGATCAGTGATTATCCCACACATCGATAGATGGATCCTTGACCATATAGCCCCCGACGAAAGAGGCTTGAGAGAACTCCCCAGCGGATTGCAACGCTGGGAAATTTTCCTTGATAGAGCTGAACGTCCTCAACGAGCACGTATGACCGCGTGCTCATTGAGTACGCGCAGCTGGAAAGTGAAATTAGACGCGGCGACGCAAGAGTTACAGTTCGTTCGATTCTGCAGAGACTTCATTTCAATCAGAGTGGCGGGCTGGCCGCTGAACCGAAGTACTTGTTACGAGTTGAGTAAGTAATATAGCCATGGAAATCTGGTACAGAAGGAAAGGGAAACAGGTAAGGCGATTGCAACGAGCACGCAAGATAAACGCTAATTCGGATATCACAGGCGCTTGTGCACGTGTCTATAAAATGGGAACGCCATCGTACCAGCCCGAGTCAGCCCTCTTCTCCTCTTTCTTTTCCCTTCTTTCCTCATTTTCATCCATTCTCTCTTCATCCGTTGTAAGATGGTCGCGTCCAGCGTGCTCGGTTTCCCTCGTATCGGTGAGTAGCACGCGTCTCCCAAAGCGCGTCCAGGCAGCTCACCACGACCTGCATATACCCAGGTGCGAACCGTGAGATCAAAAAGGCCGTGGAGGCTTACTGGGCGGGCAAGCTCTCCGCCGATGAGCTCACCAAGGTCGCCGCCGACGTGAAGAAGACCAGCTGGACCAGCCTCAAGGAACGTGGCGTCGACGTTATCCCCAGGTAAGCTCTTCATTTACTGATCTTTCATCGATAAACGACGTGTCTGACTTGTCGACTTGATAGCGGCGACTTCTCGCTTTACGACCACGTACTTGACCACTCCGCGGCATTCAATGTCATCCCGAAGCGTTACCTGGGCCACAACTTGTCTGCCCTTGACGTCTACTTCGCCATGGGCCGTGGTCGTCAGGCGGATGGCGTTGATGTTCCTGCCTCTGAGATGAAGAAGTGGTGAGTATATATGCGGCAAACAGAACACGAGTCGCGTCGATATTAACATTTTTGTCAGGTTCGACTCGAACTACCACTTTGTCGTTCCCGAGTTCTCTGAGGAGACCGACTTTAAGCTGGTCTTCAACAAGGCCATCGAGGAGTATAGCGAGGCCAAGGCTGCCGGTGTCGTCACCCGCCCAGTTGTCCTCGGTCCCGTGTCTTTCCTCGCTCTCGGCAAGGCTTCCAAGGATGCCAAGCCCGGCTTCCAGCCCATCAGCCTCCTCCCCAAGTTGATCCCCATCTACAAGCAGCTCCTGAGCAGCCTTAAGACTGACGGTGCTGAGTGGGTTCAGATTGATGAACCCATTCTGGTCCTCGACACTGCTGCAACCCTCGAGAAGGAATTCTCTGCCGCATACACTGAGCTCGTGCCCGTCTCCCCCAAGATCATGCTCACTACCTACTACGGCCGTCTTGACTCAAACCTGAAGTTTGTTGCCAAGCTCCCCGTTGCGGGTCTCCACATTGACCTTGACCGTGCTCCCGGTCAGCTTGAGGAGGTTGCCATCGCTCTTAAGAGCACCAACGCCGTCCTCTCCCTCGGTCTCGTCTCCGGCCGTAACATCTGGAAGAACGACTTTGAGGCTTCCGTGAAGCTTGGAAAGAAGGCGATCGAGATTCTTGGTGCAGAGCGCGTTGTTGTTGCCACCTCGTCTTCTCTCCTCCACACTCCTGTCACCCTCGCTGCGGAGAACAAGCTTACCGCCGAGCAGAAAGACTGGTTTGCTTTCGCTCTTGAGAAGGCCGCTGAGGTCTCTACTATCGCTGCCATTCTTTCTGGCTCCACCGATGCCAAGGTGACCGAGGCATACGAGGCTAACAAGACTTCTATCGCCAAGCGTCGTGAGTTCGAGCGTACCTCAGATGACGCCGTCCGCAAGCGTGTTGCTGCCATCACCCCCGAAATGCTCAACCGCAAGAGCCCCTTCGCGGTGCGCAAGGAGATCCAGAAGCAGAAGCTCAACCTCCCCAAGTTCCCCACGACTACCATCGGCTCCTTCCCCCAGACCAAGGAGATCCGTAGCGCTCGTGCTAAGCTCGGCAAGAAGGAGATTACTGAAGAGGAGTACAACGAGTTCATCAAGAAGGAGATCGAGCACGTCGTCCGCTTCCAGGAGCGTATCGGCCTTGACCTACTCGTTCACGGCGAGCCCGAGCGTAACGACATGGTGCAGTACTTCGGCGAGCGCCTCAATGGCTTCGTCTTTACCCAGAACGGCTGGGTTCAGAGCTACGGCTCCCGTTACGTCCGTCCTCCCATCGTTGTCTCCGACGTCAGCCGTCCCGGCCCCATCACCGTTGAGTGGAGCAAGTACGCGCAGAGCCTCACCTCGAAGCCCATGAAGGGTATGCTTACTGGCCCCGTCACCATCCTCAACTGGTCCTTCCCTCGTGCGGACGTCTCCCGTGAGACTCAGTGCAAGCAGCTCGCGCTTGCTCTCCGTGACGAGGTCATTGACCTCGAGAAGGGTGGCATCAGTGCCGTGCAGGTTGATGAGCCGGCTCTCCGTGAGGGTGTAAGTGGCAGTTTCTCTGAGTATGTCTAATAAGTAATTGACCGCTGTTAATCCACAGCTCCCTCTCCGCAAAGCCGACTGGGCTGCATACCTCAACTGGGCTCTTCCGTCTTTCAAGCTCGCCACTGCTGGTGTTACCGATGCCCTCCAGACACACTCGCACTTCTGCTACTCTGACTTCGACGATATCTTCACGTCCATCCAGGACCTCGACGCCGACGTCATCTCCATCGAAGCGTCGAAGAGTGACATGAAGCTCCTCAACACCTTCAAGGCTTACGGCTACTCCAACCAGATCGGTCCTGGTGTCTACGATATCCACTCTCCTCGTGTCCCCAGCGAGCAGGAGATCAAGGACCGCCTCGCGGCTATGCTCAACATCCTTCCTCCCGACCTCCTCTTCGTCAACCCTGACTGCGGTCTCAAGACCCGTCAATGGAAGGAGACTGAGGGTATGTTTACTGTCTATTTGACGCTGACGCATCGTAGCTAACTGAATTAAATTAGCTTCCCTCATTAACCTCGTCAATGCCGCTCGCTGGGCCCGCCAGACCTACGCTTAAATGCGTGTTCTTTGCGCTTCAACAGCGCCCGCGTTACGGTTAAATTATCAGAGCTGAGGACGACGACGTGTTCCAGCTTTGCATCTTGACCTAGGGGTTAGTTGTGGCGAAAATTACAGACTATACATGACTACCGGATGGGCTGTACTTTCCCTGGCTCTTGCTCAGGGAGTGGACGGGGCCTGCTGTACCATGATCCTCGCTTGGAGGTTGCATGCAGTGCGGTACGATCATGACGATGAGGGAGGTGATGGATTTCAACAATCCCGGATGAATCGCTTCAACTGCGAGTATCCAGACGATGTATCCATGGTTTTTGTAATGCATCGATATGCGACGGTCATACGACTTACTGTACAGACTTTGACTTGAGTTTGTGAAGACGAGTGTGAAAAGCGCCTCGAGCGCCGGAAAATGGATTTGCGTCGGACGACGTTCATTTGTGAGCGTCCATCGCCATAGGCTTTCCCAAGGCTTTCCTCATTTCCGCCGTTCATACACTGCTTTCTGTTTCTTCGTGCATGCTCTTTAGCTTCATATTGTGATTGCTCATTGAAAGCGTTGTGTATGACATTCCGTGCTTCGCGCTTTTGTTGTGCAATATTCGCGTTTCGGAGCGCCTCATATTTATGGCCTTCGCATCTGTTCGGCCTTCGCGGCACACTTAAACAACATCCACCACCACGCTGTAACTCGATCATACGACGTTCAGGTCACTCACAGAACTACATGACAGTCTTATAGCCGCACCCTACGACGCACCCCGCCTCTACCCCAAGTAACCTTTGGATTGTGCCTCGGGGGACCGCCGACCCAGCTATGACTATTCCCTCGATTCCACTCCTTCTCAAAACGCTCTTTCTCTGGAAACCTGAGGATTCACGCTCGGCATTCATACTCATATGGATTATACGTATCATCACCTTCTCGCTGGTCTTCAGGTCCTTCGTGGGCCCATACATCCTCAGGCTCCTCTCAAACCGTCTGCGTGTGCAGAGCGTCAGCTTACGGTCCATCCGTGGAATCTACTTTAGGACTGGGAAGGGCATTTTACATGTCGAACGTGTCGGACTTGGATACCATCGTCCATCGCCAGCGAGTGCGAGTCGGTTCTCCATACGCGTGGAGGGCGTGCGGCTTGAAGTGACGAAGGCGGAAGAGAGGAGTGGGAAGGCCGCCATTCTTAAGCGCAGGCGCGGTCCTCGCCTGGCCGACCTCGCGCCATTTCCGCTCGCCGTGTACGCGTGGGACGCGGTGAGGGCAATTGGAATTTGGATATACACATTTGCTGAGCCGTTCGTGCGTCCCGCGATCCGTACCGTAATGGTATGGCTGCTCCGGACGGCCATTCGAGCGCTGCCTGCGCTGACACAAGTCCTGGACCTTGAAGTCGACTCTGCTGCTATAACGCTGCAGTCGATACCAGGAATGGAGCTCGTTGCACGCAAGGTGAATGTGCACACCAGTGTAGCGTTCACGCAGCTGGACAACTCGGCAAACCCGACCGTGGTCCAGCAGCCTCGCCACAAGCGGTTTGCAAGCGTAGCAGACATCGGAACAAGACTCAAGAACAGCTTCAAGAGGTCTTGGGGGCGCGCTTGGGGATCCACGCAGGCCGCGGCTTCCCTCTCCATACGTGTGGATGAGCTGCTCGGTGTCGCTTCGGGGTCATTGATGACAGGGCTGAATTTGTGCAGTAAGTAGGGCTTTATTACGGTACGACCATGACTGAACAGTCGCAGGCACCAACAGACACACTTTTGTGGTGATACCGAGCATCGCATTCTCTACATCTGTTCATCTGGATCCCCGGCAGCAGATTGAACGACATGGGCTGGAGGCGCATTTAACTTCAGACGCAGCAAGTCTAGACATAGACATTGTTCAATACATTCTGAATCTACTCAAGAAGCAGCGTGAACCACTCGACGAAGACGAAGACGAAATGTTCGCTGAAATGACATTGCCTGACACTCAGACTGCTGCAGAGAAGACGCCTTCACCCGTTCAAAGCCCACCTTTATCTCCTCCATTGATGTCACCACGTCTCGGATGGGCTTCACCAATGTCGCCAAACTCCCCCTTAATGGAGGCGCTTTCTGTAAGCACTCTAAATCATAATGTAATTCTCGTATTGAACTCCAGATGTAAGGTGCGATTCCGTTGGAAGAAACACCATCCCGTGCGTAGGATCCGAGGGAAAGACTCAGCGGTCAGTCTTCTTCACACAGCAATGACCATCCGTCTAATGAGCATTAACAGGCGCAATTCTCGGCGCTGAAAGCTGTTAGTATCGACCTGCCAGGACTGACTCTGATTCATCGTCTACCACTCACTCCAGAGTATCATCCAGAGACTTACAAAGTCACGTTGGCGAGGATCAAACTCGGCGTAGCATTAAGTCACCCGGATCGCGTTTCTCTGCATCGGGAGTGGTTAGGTCGGACCTCTGCTCCTGGGGACCCGCTCACTCCCGACGTATATGCGGTCAAGTTCTCTGTGAATCAAACTGCTCTGGATAGAGCGGGGTCGGGGACAGTGGTGGACCATCTACGCGTAGTGTCATTGGGTCATAGCCATCTTACTGTCCTCGTTTCCCAATGGCCCTCGCCGTGGATGACAGGCCCCACGTTCCTCTCCGGAGACCCAAACTCCCAGTTTATCATAGCTGACGTCTCCCTAGGCAAGATTGAGATCACAGAACATCTTGAAATAATCCAGAAGCACCTTAGCCTGGTGAAGCCTTCAAGATCCCGAAAGACTACAGAGAACTCATCTCCGCTTCCTCCTGTCCTATCACCAGTTCCGCGGATTGCTTTCGGCTTCCATACACATGAGATCTCCTGGCGAGTGATTGCAGCGAATCCGACGGAAGAAGGGTGTTCGCCTTTTGCGTTGGAGGCTCACACAGATGGTTTCGCAATGTTCGCTCAGTCTCATTTCCAAATGCTTCCTGACCATAGATTTGGCAAAGTCCCCACTGACCCCGATCGCCCGCGTCTTCAGATGAATACGGAGTTGCAGGCAACGCTACATCGGACATTTGTGAACATCAATCATACAGCTGGAGACTCTCCGACAGGCTCGTCAGACACTCTTGGCCCGTCCATGTATCCTCCGGAACCTGTGCTCTCGGTGGAAACCGTACAAATCACAGGAACAGGACATGCCTTTGGAGAGATGGCCGAGGATGGTGGAAGCGTTACGGTCGATTTGCCTTCCATGTTCTTCAACGCGCACTGTGCCTGCGATGCAGTTTCTGTCGAGCTCTGGCAGCCTGACGCAGTCGCTGCGATGCGAGTTATCATAGCTACTGCCAGCTCCAAACGGAAGACGACTCCCAGAGACGATCAAATTTCTCCGCCGCGATACCTTCTCGATAGCCTTCCAGCAGGACTGTCCCTGTCGTTATCCGTTGGCCAAGTTATGGCATTCGTTACGGGTCCCGATCTTGCGCCTGGAGAAGACTTAAACATCTACCGAGGCGTAGCTTTCCATACAGGCGTATCATTCACGTACTGTTACCTCCGCGACAGACACTGCGAGGGCTTTCCGGATCTATTGTCTCGTCGGCAGAAGCGACTACAGCTCTCCTTAAACACTGAGCTCCTCGCTATGGCAGCCGGTAGCTCTACAGCTTCGACCCTAACACAAACCGAACAAGCCCTAATCAAGTTCACAATGTGGGATCTTGCGTTGCGAGATGCGTTATCCACCCGTTTCGTAGCCGACGATCCCTACGGGGCCGGGGATTCGAGCGAAGATTATAGGTCGCAGGAATACCTACGAGTGGAAGAAGTCACTGCCGATGTCGCACTCTCAGGGAGGCGGCCTGGTGGACGTGTGGTATCGGGGTCGAAGGACGATTGCGCTATTACGGTCAACATCAAGCGCATTAGAGGCTATCTGGACCTTGCTCATGCTTACAGCTTGCTCCTAGCTTTACAGGCCTTCAAAACACTGTCACCACCTCGGCGTGCTAAAGCGGTCTCAACCAAGGAATCAACAATGCAGGTCACAACTCAGTGCAACATTGACAAGATTCAGTTAATGTGGGAGTTTCCGCTCAGGATGAAGCTGTACTCGCGGATATCCTCGTTGTCTGTACAGTGCCCGGATACGGGTATCAGGGTGAACTGGTCCTCGGTTCTTCTAGCGGTTCCTCTGGATGTCATGTGCGACAGCATACCACAAGTGGAATGGCAAGAACTGCTCCAGCTGCCAGACTGGTCTATTTTCATACAAGCTGGTGTTCTGCCCACCGCGATCGCGATAGAGGGGGCCAGTGCTCGACTTCGTATACCCTTTGAATATGTGTTGGCCGACCTCATCCTGGACATGAACGTGACGTTCAAGAGTCTCAAGCATCTCACGAAAATGGTACCATCTGGCGTGTTCTCCAACCCTCCCATCCCGTCTGCTGAGCACGCGAAGTCAATGCCCAATCTGCATCTTCGTCTAATTGCACTCACTGTGGAAGCTGCAGACGACGAGTTCGAAACGAGGTTAGGGTTAATCTGGAAAGCCGGTCAGGAAGCTGCTCGCCTTCGTTTGGAGCGAGACGACGCTTTCGAAGCGAAGGTCGCCACGATACGAGCTGCCAACAACGAAGACGTGTCTACGCCGTCTAGGGAAGCTCAGTCTGAGTTCCAGTTCACTTCAGAACATACCGTCTCGATAGCAGAAGCACACTCTCGTCTCTTCCAGGTGCATGCGGGCGCATGGAAGTCACAGATTCGTCAAGATCACGTCCGCCAAATTCGACGACAGGAGGACCATGCACGCAAGACCACCGGCGAAGTACCAGTACCCGATCCCCTTGATGGCGACTTGATTACCATGAAGCCTACCCCGCCAGTGCCGCCATTACTTCGTTTGACATTCGGTGATCTTTCACTACACCTCACCCGACCGTCCTTTGCGTCGAATCATCTCGCAGACTTCTTGTACCGAGAGGGCGCCGGAATGCCTCGAGATACCGAATACTCATTGTTAATCCCAATGCACCTGAACTTCTTGGTGTCCTCCCTAAGTATCACTTGCCGCGAATATCCCTTGCCTATGTTCAACGTTCCTCCCCACTCGAAGAAGGATGTACCAGGTCTGGAATTCGATAGTGACCTCGTAATCGCTGAGGAGATGGGTACAATCAAGACCGTCGAGTGGATCAACTGCGCCATTGTGAAACCTCATACCGGTGTTCACGGAGCATCCCCTCTATGCATTACTGTTCCGAAAACGCTCAACCCTGTTAAGACCTATGCCAACCCGACCATCAGGGTGAAGACCGATGATGTGACTGACTTCGCTTGGGGAGTCAGCTATGGGCCTGCTACACAGGACATCATGCGGGTGATAGATACTTTGTCGCACGCGCCTCGGGACAGCTCACCCCCTGTTGGCTTTTGGGATAAGGTAGCAACGTCCATATCTGCATAGTCAATCAGCTAACGTCGTGTCCAGTTACGTCTCATCTTCCATTGGCGTATCAGCGTCCTCTTCGAGACTGAGGTACATCTGCACATGAAGGGTGAGCAAAACGGATTCTATTTCACTATGCTCACTTAATAAAACCATGCCCACAGGCTCTCATGATCCGGAAGGGCTTGGAGGCACCGGAGCAGGTTTTGCGCTCTGCTGGCAGGGGAATCCTCAGCTCCTGATCAACCAACCGAACGACCAAAACGAACTCATACAGGTTGTCAGTGACTCCGTTATGATTATCATTCCCAAGTAAGGATGCTTCACTTCTGTTAGGTCGCAATCACTGACGTAAAATTAGTCTTGAGGACACGTACGGCGAACATGCTTCAGACGTGAATTCGGCACCCCGTTCCCCTACCTCACCCGTCACTAGATCAAATAGATCTCGGAGAGTTTGTGCTAAGTTTTGCGCTGGCACCCGGTTCGGTGTTGGCATTGTCCTTGAACGAACATGCGGACCTGATTGCCCGCACTGCACTGGAGAGCCATTCCATCGCCAATGTCGCTTCTTCGAGTTCAAGCCTCACCACCAGGTTACGTTGGAATTGAAAGATCATAAACCGATTGAGAAGGTGAGTCTCCGACCACTCACCGTACATCACTGCCTGACTTTTGCCGTAGACTGCCGAGGACTCGTATAACGGCTTTCGTTCTGACTTTATCCATCTCTCGATTTCCTTGACCTCGTCCCTCAACCAGAGTGCTATGGACTCCAGTAGTATCCATCTGTCTCCCGACGTATTCGCGCATTTCTGGGCATGGTGGCATTTATTTGACGGAAGGTCGCTCCCTATAAGACAAGGCCCTCGTTACAAGCACAAACGACCTCTGTCACCGAAGTTTGGGAGACATCTGGCGACCATCAAATATCGTATTGAAGTCCCTAGGTTGTTCCTCTCACATGTTTACACGGATGATTCGAGAGACGCTTGGGTAGATGGTGTCACACCCTTCGTAGGGGTCAAAGCCATGGCTCATCACTTCCAAGCGGACATGCACCAGCGAGCAACCGAAAGTACCACCATTGCACCAGATGGCACACATAGGAAAGTGGTTCACAAACCGTTCGATGCTGTCGAGGTGGTGATGAAGGAATTGGATCTCCGAGCTCTGCTAGCTGTTTTCGATACCCCGTTGAAACAAGCCGTCCAGCTAGAGCCGACCAACCTTGAAAGCACCTACCGAAAACGCGCTAACATGCCTATGGAGGCGCCAGATTCTCCTTGGATAGACCTCGATGACTTTGCAGATATCGGATGGTCGTCTACAGACACGCCGCGCGTTCACCTTCTTCCCACTGTGGCGTGCCCTCGCTTCACGTATTTCAAACAAACCACGGCGTGTGTCACAGACACGAAGGTCGAGTCTACCAAGTTCGGGAAAGAGAATTCCCATGTGTGCCTACTTGGCAAAGAGTCTTGTATGTCTCTGATATTCCACCTGCTCCGCTTTTATACTAATATAGCAACAGCTGTCCCCCAAGTCCAGATTGACATTGCCCTCAATCGTGTCTCGGAGCTTCGCAATCTGTCAAGCGACGGTGTAGATCCATGTATGCCAACCGGGTCTGTGCCTCAGGTAAGGTGTCTTCGATCTGCGCCAACAGTATGCTCACAATTGCAACAGAACAGTGCCGATACTAACTACATGATCGCTCTACTAGAGGATTATGTTGCGCACCTACGCCAAGTTGACGCACAGTCACGCAGTCTGCCGTCTAATAACTCCCAATACTATATGCCCGTTGACTTCGTTTCACCGGAAGAGTGGGATGATTTCGACAACGTTTATCAAGTACACTGCCCTAGAATCTATTTGGACAACAGTATTCGCGATGTACGTGTCTCACAACTGGACGTCTTAGGTTTACTCACAACATCGCAGATAATGATGCAATATTACTACTGCTCACGCTCTAGGCGTGGTATTGAATATCATATGGCTACTCGGTGCGCAAGTCAAACCATTCATACACTGCTTCGCACTGACTTAACTCGCCAGGGCTGTGAAATTCATACGTGATCAAGCCGCGGCTGCTGTTGAGAAGCTACAGCATGACCCTCCAGTACGCAAGGAAAGACGAGCTACTGCCGCAAGTACCACACAAGCTGCAGTACAGAACGTTCGGAAGCTTCTTGGCGTAGACATTCTAGGTTCTACTTCCGTGGAGTCGTCCCCAGAACCTCTGTTCCACACGTTAGACAACAAAGATCCCATGAGAGGATGGTCCCAGGGAGTTTCTTTACGCAAGGGCCATTTCTGCCTTCTTCTCAAGCCGCAACTTATTCTTCGCAGTGAGAAGGAAGCCGACGCTGCGGAAGCTGTTTGCGTACTTGCCGCAGTGCAAGGGAAGTTGCAGACCTACAATATCATGGATGATGCAAATGCAGACGATCCCGTAAGCGGAAAAGTCATGAGCAGGTATGCACCATCGATAGCTTGAGACGATTTGTTTTGACAAACACTACGATTCATTTAGAAACTTTGCATCTCTATCGGGTCTTCAAGCCTTCTCTCCGTCAGACATGAACAAATCAGGCTTAGGTGTCGTTCCACTGGAAGTCTTGATTGATTTACGTTGCGGCAGCAATTACTTCGACCGCTTGGTTCCACAGACCGATGCTACATTCCACTACGACAAGTTCAATCGTCTTCGGCTTCGTAACGAGGCCACTTCCGCTCTAACCCAGAAAAGCGACGTTGACGATCAGCTGCACAATCATCTGCATAGTCAGAATGTAAGTGCAATCATCTTGACAAATCATCGTACCGTGTGTCTAATCTATCCTTGCAGGATCTTGTCCGCGTTCACGTACCACACTTCACAGTTTCCGCTAATGATCGCCACTTCCAATCGATCTCTAACATCGTTACGAACCTTCTACTGTTTTCTAACGCCGCACACAAGACCCGCGCTGAAAGGCTGGAGAAGTTGCTTTTCAACTATGACTTCACGAATTTGGGATCTGCTGCAGACGTCGTGGCGAAATTCCAAGCACGTTTGCGTATGGCTGCCGAAACGAGGAAAGAGGCGGAGAAGAAGCTTCGTACCCTTGGCAGCGACGGACAGATCGAGAAATTCAAGATCAAGGCGCATATGCTACTTCTCGGCGAGGAACTCGATTATGTGTTCGAGGCCATCAAGTTGGCTCAGGACAAGGCGGTTGGACAGGCCGCGCAAAAGTCTGCGTTGCTCCTACACGCCTCATCGTCGGAAATCTCGTGGCGCATGATAGATCGTCAAGAGCAACTGCTTGCAAAACTTGCTGTCCGTGATATTCACTTTCGCTGGCTCAACAAGCAAGACAGTTCGACAGTCAACCAACTTGTCTTCGGAGACCTCCAAGCCTTCGACGGTGCGGCCGATGCCGAATGGACCGAAATATTGTCCAAGTACGATGAGCCGTCGAATCACCCTCTAGTCAAGGTATGTACCCGCAAATGCTTCCTTGACTACCTAGCTCATCGTAATCGTTCAGAGAAAATTATTCTGCGAAGCCAAGTGGGCCGTGCTCCCACCGGTCGGCGGTATCACCATCTATCAGTCTTTCGAGCTCATGCTGCACCCAATGCGCCTCCAGCTGGATATTCGCGTAGGTCGCAAAATATTGGAATATCTCTGGCCCGCCCGGCGCAAGCGAGCGAACAACCGCACCATCACCCTCGCGCCGCCCGAAGACGATCTGGGGCTTCCGCCCTCTCCATCGTCTCCGAACGGCTCGCGCACCCCGCACACCCCGCGCCGCCCCAACCCTACGCGACGTATGTCCGCAGACCTACCATCTCCGACATTCCATGATCCTAGCAGACTTGCTGTCCCGGACCTGCGAAAGACGGCATCGCGCTCGTATAGCGATTTGAGGAAGGCGGCGGCAGATTCGCTGCAGGCGTCGAAGCTATCTAGGACTCGGTCGACGGACATGCTGGTTTCCCCTGCCATGACCGCGGGCACGTCATCGAGGGTGTCGGATGATTCTAGGGACAGACTGCCTTTCCGTCGCGAGGCTGATGATGCGACTCTCATGAAAACACGCTCGTCACAGAAGACGTTTGTAAGGGTCAAGGTCTCAAGGTACGTATTTACAGTGTTGTGCTCTGAAATTCACTGAACGTGACCGTACTCTGTAGCTTGCACGTGCTGCTCAGCATCATGAAAGAAGACTCCTTCCTGTGTCGAGATGCGCGCATCCAAACTCGCGATCTGGAATATCGAAATCAGACCTTGAGCGTGAGTGGATATTGTTCCTTCCGACGATGAGTCCTTTTCTGACAGGCACAATAGTTCGAAGAGCTGGTCGAGCAATTCATTCCTTCAGGCCGGAACTGGAAGGGATGGGTCAAGATGGCATTCAGCCAACCGCTCGTCCCTGTCCTCCCTGTCGCGCGCGAGATCATCTCCAAAACGAAGTGGGTCAATACCAAGCATCATCACGACCCGCACCGGCGGGGCACGATGGTGCGCGCAGCATCGAGCAGCAGCACGAGCACGAACGGCATCCGGCAGCGCGCGATGTCAACGTTCACGTCGCGCGAAAAGAGCCGAGAGAAGAACCCGTTGTACAAGGGCGCGAACCTCTCGAGTCTGGGGCTGGTCACTGCTGAGCCGGAGCCCATGCCGCCCGTGCCTCCGACAGAGACGGACGATACGGCGACGGTGCGCAGGCCGCGGAACAAACTGTTCAGGGTGTTCAAGCGGCGGAGGCAGTCGAAGACAAGGGACAGTATCGACAGTGTGGACTCCACCAGGACTACATCTGTGAGTTCCGTGAGCTGACGGGCGGTATTACGATGTGTTGACTAAATCTTGCAGACGAAGAGCTCATGGTCACCCGAGGCGGAAAACCCTCCCGACACCGCACGACCTCTCGTCATGCATTCCAGTCCAGATCTTGCAACCTGATATAAATTTACATCATCGAGTTAATTTTTATTCTACGTGTCGTCATATTGATCGTTATCTAGTGTCGCTTTGGTTTCATGCTTTGCACCGAGACTCGTATTGCTATTGAACAGGATCGTTTGTCTGTGTCCGAAATGATTTGTCTATTCCGCTACGACAACGCTTATATCTGTCGATCTCGTTCTACATACACGCAGAGAGACCTTTGAATCAAAGTCCCGTTCTGTCGCGTGTTTGCAGACCCTGGGTAAAAGTATCGGGTGGCGAGCCGGCATGCAGGAGACCTGCCCTCGAAGACAGGTCACAGAGTCTCCAAGAACGCAGACAGCCCTCCTGAAGTTCCGGACCGCTTCTCTTGCTCTTGCCGCTCCCTATTGCGGGCGAGCATCTCTTGCAAGCCGGATTTCTTCTTAGGCCGAGCCCTCATCCTCGTCGGACCAGACTCACTCGCAGAAGAGGCAGAAGGTGAGGAAGATTTAGCGGATGCCTGCGGTGGTGGCGTTGATACGAGAGAAGCGGTACGTGGTGTGTTCTGTGCTGAAACTACCGACGAGGCACGCGAGGTCGACGATGCAGCGCTACCTTTGATTGAATCCGACTGCGACTGTACGGGTTCCCTCGGGAGTAGAGCTGTCTTGCCAAGAGCCTTCATTGGGATAAGAACACTCTTCTCGTCCGCTCCTCTCCTCCTGACCCTCGGGAAGGATGGAGCTTTCGCATTATCGAGGGGTATGTCCTCCGCATGGCCGCAAACGTTGCAGACGCGACGCAGTTTGCGCGAATATGATACGGCAGGCCGCGCTTTGCTCCCCCCGAGAGCTCGTTTGGTCTTACGGAGCGTTCTCACGGTGCCCATGCCGTTCAAGAGATATGTGCCGCATCTTGCGCAGTGTGTCGATGTGAGGGGGTCGGATGGGCGGTTTGGGAGGTGTAGGGCGCGTGTTCGGGTTGCGTGAAGTGCTGCAAGAGCTGGATATATGTTCTGGAGAGCCCAGGGTAGCGTATGCTGATATTTTGAGGTGGAAGGATCGTCAATAGCATTGTGCTGCATGGCTGGGATGGAGGAACGAGCACAAGTCGCGCGGCACTAGCACAAAACGCTTCAAGCTAGACGCGGATACTAGGCGCCGGCAACCATTGTGCATTGTTGCGGCGAGTGTTTGTCCGGGTAAGGAAGGGACTCTATTGTTGTTATTGTCCGTGTTTTGTTCTTTTTCCTCATTTCAAGTGCGCGATGGCCTCAATCCTCCTCAGCTTTTGTCCCTCTTCGTTTCTCTGTCCCACCGCTTTGACAGCGTACCCATTCTACAGCCAGCAGCGCAGGCTTCACCTCTTACCACCACCGCCATGGCCCAACGCAGCTCTCGCAGCATCGGCTCACGCACGCCCCCCACCATCTCTCGCCCAGTTCCACAAGAGCCCATCGTACCCGTGGCAGTAGCGACCGCCCCGATACCATCCTCGTCGAAGTCTTCGTCGTCTTCGACGTCACCAAAGCAGGCCACGAGACTGCACAGGCCGTCCATCTCGAGCACCATGAACTGGCTCGGCAGGTCCGTCAGTTCAGCGAGTATCACCACCTTGACCCACAACCAGCAACCCCATGCTGCCCCCAAGCCCGTGCGCATCTCTGAGCCTCATTTGAAGAGCGCGTTCGAGCGCAGCGGCCCGCTCGGCGCGGGCGCGACAGTCGTGCGCACGCCCCAGGAAGCCCTCGCCGGGACGCGGCAGGATGCCATGTCCGTTCGCAGCTTTGAGATAAACATTCCGGAGGAGCAGAATAGGGAGCACGACGACGAGCTTGCAGGAAGTCCGCCGCTACCGCCTCTCCCTCTTGAGGACGATGAAGAGACAATTGAAGCAGAGACGCGGTCGGTGGCCTCGCGATCCAGCACACCGCCCCGCCCCTCCCGTCCTTGCCCACCGCCACCCGCGCCCGTAACAGAGCCCCCTTCGGAGCCTACCACGCCAGCCAGCCTTCGTCCGTCATTGAAGGTCTTGGATAGCTTCCCGCCCGTGCCCGCTTTACCGTCCAACGTTTCGCCCAGTCCCCTTCCGCCGACATTCGATGCTATCCTCCTCTCCGGACCTCTAACGGGAATAGTAGATCCGGATAAGACGTTAGTCACAATTGAGACGTGCACGATGACGTACAAGACGACGTTCGCGACGCTCACATCAAGACCGTCGTTCTTGACTTCATATTTGGAATCAATACTGCCACCGCCGCCGACAGCTCAATCTGAAGACGAGGAATCTGTATATTCACGGCAGAGCATGATGGACAGCTCCTTCAATTCGATTTTCCGTCACCATTTAACGACCTCTGGGCTAATCCCATCGAGCGCAAGCGTCTCGACAATACATATCTTTTTGGATAGGCCTAGTGCGCCGTGAGTACATCTGGTCTTTACTACTCATCAATTTCCGGCTAACATACCTTTCGTAGTTATGCGCACATTCTGTCTTATCTGCGTACACCAGTCTCTACCCCAGAGCATCCCGCTGTCCTTCCGCGAGCGGCCCAGCTGACATCTTCGTCTTCCTCACGACTGGAAGCATTGCTCGAACTTCGGGAAGAAGCACGGTATCTAGACCTCGACGAGCTTTACAGACTCTGCTCGGATGAGCTCCGCACTCGTCACTATTTCGGACTTTCCCGAAGCTCCCAACACACTCGCGGCATGAGCAACGCGAGTGCTAGCACGGGTTCTGTGCGCAGCCTCGGCACGCTCAGGGAGAATGACGAGACTCTGTATAGCGAGGAGTCCGTGAAAGTGAAGCGGCTGTCGAGGGATTCAGGTAATGGCTCTTCCGAGTCGAGCTCGTCCGGCGGAAGATCAAGACGTACGCGCAGTCCCGCGAACAGCATCGTTGCGGAGGTGGGCTGGCAGTCTCCGCCGCCTGCGCCGATTACGGAGGATCGAGGTCGGCCAGGACGGAAGTTCTCTTCGATGCGGATGAAACCCACCGCGAACTGGATCTGAAGCATAGGCAGTGCCTTGTTTCGTTTTGATTTCACGAATGGGCCGGCGTGCCCGATTTATGAGCTTGATATGTCTTCGTCTTTACGGTCTCACTGTCATCCTTTCACTATGTTCCACATCCCACTGCACATATTGTACCGTTAGCTCGTTGTCAAAAGCCACCTCTCTTTGTATTGTTAACCGACTGTACTTACACTCATTACTGTACTGCTCTTGTCACTACTGAGTAACTTCGTCTTCGGCATTCGTGCCTCTTAGAATCACACGAGCGTGCGAGAGCGAAATAGGGTTCAGAAGTAAGCGCGCGTGGGAGCATGAAATAGAGTTGAGAAGCGAGCGTCTACATGGCCCCGCCGGTCACCGTACTACTCGAACGCCCTGAACTCGTTACTCCTCGTGTAGTGCAGTCGTGCATAGGCAAGTCTGAGAATGGTCTAGTGTGGGACATTTGGGTAGAGTGCCGCGGAATCGCGTCTCGCAGATGCGAAGAAGCAACGGAGTGATCATGCGCGCATCTGTGCCTGCATACAAGCTTTAGCAAGCCTACCAATTGGCTGCCGAACGTTGACGAGACTCCGTCGTAACGTTGAACGTGCTGCGCAAGGTGCGTTATCTTACACGAAGCTACTGTGCTACTGATCTCGAAACGTCACAGTAGTTGGTGCTTCAGCGCGCTCAGCCTTTTCTGGGCAGCGACTCCCAGTGAGACGGGGAATATCGCTCTGGCGAGACGTTTCATGCGCCTTTGGCCAGCCGTCTGTGCGCGAATTTACATTGCGTGACTTGCTCTGAGACGACAAGGTTCAGAGTTTACTGGGTGACTGAACACCTGAACCACATAAAGCACACAGGTCAGCGCCACGACAGTCACCTGCGCTCCCATTACTCACAATGTCGGCCACAGACGAACCGTCAGCCGTCGCCACGACATGGTTGTCAGAATTTGCGGCTGCATTATATGCCTCCAAGGCGGATGCAGTGGTCGAGCTGTTGCAGTCTGACGGCTGGTTTCGAGATGTCTTGACTTTTTCTTGGGACAACAGGACCTTGGAAGGGCGAGAGAAATTGCTTGCTTACCTTTCCGCTAATCTTCCAACCGTTCAGATATCCGAAGTGAAGCTGAATCCTAGCCCATACTTCCAGCCGTCTCGATTCTCCGCTGGGCCCTTGCAAGGCATCGAGTTCGGCTATACTTACGAGACACCCATTGCGCACGGACAGGGCTTCGTCCGGTTACTCCTCGACCCGGACCAGAAATGGAGAGGGCATATCGTCTCTATGATTATTATGGACCTGAAGGGGTACGAGGAACCTGTCCAGCGGTATAACTTTGAAGACTTCGTGGGAGGCAAGAGTTGGGAAGAGTACACCACAGAGCAACGGTCTAAGGTCGAGTCAGACCCACACGTCGTCATAAGTACGAGTCCGAAGTTTTTTTCCCTTCTGTTTTACTCTGACTAAGTTCTTACCGTCCTCTTCAGTCGGCGCGGGGCAGATAGGCGTACAAATTGCGGCTAGGTTCAAACAGATGGGCATCTCGTACATTCTCGTGGAGCGTAACAAGCGTGTCGGTGACAACTGGCGTAAACGATATGCGAGTCTCGCTCTTCATACCATAAAGGAGCAGCACCAGTGTTCGTCTGGATAGTGACTATCTCGTCAATATACTCATTCACGATTCCCGACAGTGTTGTACCAGCCTCATCCGTCCAACTGGCCCGTGTTTCCGCCCCGTGAGCGCATCGCTAACATGCTCGAGACGTATGCCATGACCCAGGAGCTCATCGTCTGGACGAATTCCAGCCCAATGGGTCGTCCCGTCTACGATCGCGAGAAGCAGCGATGGACGATCACCATTGATCGCGACGGGACCGAAGTCGAGCTGCATCCCGCGCACATTATCCTGGCTACTGGTACGCTTGGAGCGCCGCGCATGCCGGAGATCCCGCACCGCGACCAGTTCTCTGGGACGGTGATCCATGCAACCCAATTCGACAAACCTTATCCTTTCGTCGGTCAGGATGTCGTCGTCGTCGGGGCGGGTAACACCAGTGCGGATATCTGCCAGGATCTGGCTGAGGGTGGTGCGAAGTCAGTCACTATGATTCAGCGGTCTCCGATTTGGGTCTCATCGAGGCATGAGGAAAATCTGCGAATCTTGCAAGCGTTCCCATCGGAGGTACCGGTTGAGGTCAGTGACTTCAAGGTCTCCTCCATCCCGAGAGGCTACCTTGCGAAAGCGGTATTGGCTAAGGACGCAATGGAGCAATATCGGGAGATTCACAGAACCACGATGGAGAAAGTACAGAAGGGCGGTTTTGTTTTGAACATGGAGAAGCCTCAGCTTGTACTGTGGCTTGAGAGAATGGGAGGTCAGTTGACAATCCACGCGTGAGAAACTCACTGTACTAAACTATCTCCAGGTTACTGTACGTCATTTCTTTCCGTGCCATGAATCAATCATTGAATATTCCTAGGGCTGGACAAGGGGCAAGCAGACCACATTGCATCTGGTGCCATTAAAGTGAAGTATGGTATAGAGCCGAAGTCGTTCACGACAAAAGGTGTCATCCTCTCGGATGACAACGAACTGGCCGCTGACGCCGTCATATTTGCGTACGTTGATATCACAGTAGGTTTTCCCATCATATACTCAGCTACTTCACAGGACGGGCTATATGAACATTAGAGAGGTCAACAAACAACTGTTCGGGCCCGAGGTCATCGACCAAACTCATCCTGTTTGGGGAATGGACGATGAAGGCGAGATTAGCGGAAGCTACCGTCCGTCAGGTTATCCAGGAGTCAGTTTTATCTTCATATGTAAAATTACGTTGTTTGACCCATCGTGCAGTTGTGGTTCGCCGCCGGCGATTTCTTCAACGCTAGATTTCAGTCCAAACACTTGGTATGTTATCTCATACTGTTAGGTGTTCACAACTAAAACACAGCCCAACATACAGGCCATTCAAATCAAAGCGATAGAACTTGGTCTGATGAAACAAACTTAAGTGTCGTCAATGTCGACTACCCTGAAGAAGTTAATTCATTGCGTACGGACAATGGGCCTAGTAGCGTATATAGGAGTTCTACCGGTGGTGGTACAGGGATCCATGGAATTTATGCTATACAACGAAACAACGGTCTCATACTCAGCTTCGCATCGCGGATGGTGTAGTATAAATGCACAGCTTGTCGCCATATAATAGCGGCTCCGTCGTCGACGCCACTGCTGCGACCTGTAGAAAGTCGGGATACAGATTCGACACCTTCGGGTGCTGCACAGTGCACACTCATGTCTTCGTTTGGTAACACATGTTATATGCAATATCCATCTAGACGAACAAGGGTAACAGGAAGTCGGGTATACGTAGAGCGCACTAGTCACTGCTTAGGTGCCCAGAGATCGTAGAGTTCTTTGTCCTTTGGGTCAAAGCAGGTGACGACAGACGGATCTGAGCGGATGACTAGCTTCCTTGTTGGCACGGAATAGTTCATGTTACCGATGCTCGAGCTAGAGTACACGCCACGAAGGGTAGAACGCGAGTCAAAGACCCGTGGTATGCTGCCCGTCGATGCCGTTGTGGATGTTGGAGAGCTATCTCCTTGTACAGGAGTCGGTGTCGCCTGATGGGATCGAGTATTAGCAACACGTGTAACGTCGATAAACACGTTTTGCTACTCACATCTCTTGCAGGACTTGGATGCCACCGGTTCCTGACGCCTCTCTCTGGGGTTGAAGGCTCTTCTGGCATGTCGGGCTCTGGCAACCGGTGTAAATATGTATGATTTTGTGGCAGCGTCGTGCAGCTTACCTGGTGACCGTATGGGAGAAGAACTGAGGCGGTCTGAATTGGGCATGACAGGGCTATCAAATGAAACGAGAAACTTCGAAGCGAGGGGTCGGCGGCAAAGAAGGTTGTTGAAATGAAAGCGTGAACGCGAGGCGCGACTTGCCATCCCGAGCGCGCAAAGACATCCTGACCTCTAACCACCATCCACTATGAACATCTTTCGCAGCCGTGAGTGTTCTTGAAGTTTCAAACCCTGTTGGGAATATAGCTGACACTCGGGCGCACAGTTATTGGCAAAGTTTGGCGTGAGTTACACCCCCATTTCGCCAAGGAGTTTCTATACACTGACATCATCTTCTCTCTCCTTATAGATGACCCTAATGCAGCAGAGGTCGTAAAGATTTCCGAGGGTCAGTTGTTCCTCGTCAGAGAGGAGACAATTCGCAGCGACCGGGAATGCATGTGAGCACTACGATGGCTGTATACGTTCCTTCATATTGACTGTGGAGCATGTAGATACAACGATGCAATGGCTACAATACGCCGCGTACCCTCCATGGATCACCATTTTCAGCTGGTAATCACCCGAGTATACGAGGATGGAGACCAAGAACTGCTCGAGGATGAAGATGAAAGTGTGTGACTTGTCGTTCTTCCCCACAGTTGTACTTACCCCACCCCTTTCCTCTGGTAGCGGATGAAGAGCGATCGTTCTTGATCGGCGAAGAGCTCCAATTCCGTACAGGCGAGACTGAAGGCGAGCCGACCTTCATCTGGCGGGACCTCGAGGGCGACATCGACGAATTCTACGAGTTCGTCGCCACAGGCACGAATGCGCCAACGCGCGCCTTCTTCGAGACGTGCATGTACCGCGCTATGTACGAGCGCAAGTACCGCAAGAGTGCAGATAACACGTCGGACAGTGAACTTGCGGAATTTATCTGGCAGTGCGTCATTCCTGAACTCTATTTGGTCCCATATGCATATCACTGATGCTGATCCCGTGCACAGACCACCGAAGAAGGATAAAGGGAAAGCAAAGGAGATCCCAGCCGCCGTTGCGCCTGTTCCTACCGTCGAGAAGGAGCCTCCTGCAATCGCGATGCCTACGCCCAAGAAGGCTGCCCCTGAACCAGTACTTGAGCCAGCTCCCGCCCCAGCGCCAGCACAATCTGAAGCCGTGATAGCAAGTTCGATGCCCTATCTGGTCTCTGTGCCTGCCCAACTCTACCTGTGGAACGTAGAGAAGTCCTTCTACGAACAACAAGCGGAAGATGTAGAAATAGCTGCGCGAATCATCCAGCCGGACAAAGCTCGCCCCTATGATTACTGGCTGGCCGCCATCTCAAGCGACGGTCAATTCCTGGGGCACCATATCGATTCCGAACTGAACCAACGCTATGCTACAAAGGCGTTGTCAGTGACTTGGAATCATGTGAGCGACGCTGGCAGGCAGAGTAGTTGGTGCTTCCGCTTCCTGAATGAGGAAGATTACAACGTATTCGTCGCTGCATGCACCAAAGCGTTGTGGGAAACTCTGAACCAACTACCATACGACAAGATCAAGGTGCGTTTTGAATAATAAAGTTTACAACGTTATCTGAATTTGGCTAGCCGGTTGAACAAGCGTATGTGATGAGCTCAAATACGGAAGATGTGGAGATGCGAGACGCCGAAGATGACTCCGATGAAGAAGAGGCTGTTGAAGATGAGCTTGGTGCGTTTGTGTTTCAGGTATCGTTGTCCTCTATTCATTCTTTATGACAGCAAATGAAGAAGAGTCTGAAGAAGAGGAAGAGGACGAGTTGGAACGGGACGAGGATGAAGTTCCAGATCTGCCCCCGGGGCAGAATGAGCAACTCACCGTTGGCTACAAAGGAGATCGTACATTCATCGTCAGAGGCAGCAGCATTGGCGTCTTCAGTCATACGGGCGGAGACCAAGTGAAATATGTCGGTAGCATCAAGCAAGTGGCAACACCGAAAGGCAAATCTTTCAAACCCAGCCAGGTCCGTCGCTTGCACATTATCTCTCGACATACACTAACGGAGTGGATAGGTCATGCTTCACGAACAAGATAGCAGGATGGTCCTGATGAACCCGGACGCCCCTAACTCACTCTTCAACCTTGACCTCGAAGTCGGTAAGGTCGTCGAAGAATGGAAAGTGAACGACGACATCCCCGTGCGGCACATCGCTCCCGAGAGCAAGTTCGCGCAGATGACGCACGAACAGACACTCGTCGGTGCGTCGGGCAACGCGCTCTTCCTCATCGACCCCCGCCTGTCGGGCACGAAGCTCGTCGACAGCCAGTACAAGCAGTACGTGAGCAAGAACAAGTTCTCGGGTGTCACTACGACCGCGGCGGGCAAGCTCGCCGTCGCGAGCGAGAAGGGCGACATACGGCTGTTCGACTCGATTGGCAAGAACGCGAAGACGGCGCTGCCGCCGCTGGGAGACCCGATCATTGGCATCGACGTCACGGCGGATGGCCGGTGGATCGTCGCCACGACGAAGACGTACCTCTTACTCATTGATACGCTCATCGGCGAGGGTCGCTACGCGGGTCAGCTTGGGTTCGATAGGAGTTTCCCCGCAGATGCGAAGCCGATCCCAAGAAGATTGCAGTTGCGCGCAGAGCATGTCGCATATATGGGTCACAGCGTGTCGTTCTCGCCAGCAAGGTAACGCATATACTCCAATAGTTCTGAAGATCAGGTACCGAATGTTCGTTTACAGATTCAACACTGGCGAGGGCAAGGAGGAGGTCGCCATCGTCACATCGACGGGTGAGTTTGTGATCGCATGGGACTTCGCAAAGGTGAAGAAAGGATACTTGGACAAGTACGAGATCAAGAAGTAAGCATTCGCTTCTACGCTCATGAACATATGCTGATCATGATATTCTTAGATACGAAGACAATGTCGTGCAAGACAACTTCAAATTCGGAGATGACAATCAAATTGTGAGTAGCTTGATGATTTACGTCGTTGATTAAATTCCCCTGCTAATCGATCCGTCTCCTAGATCGTCGCGATGCCCAACGATGTTGTCGCAGTGAACAAGAAATCATTGCGGAGGCCCACGCGAGTATCGATCGGGGGTGCGAAAGGAAACCTCCGCAGTCATTCTAACATCGTCAACTCTCCCTTTTGAAGATTTGAAGCCCGAGGGACATCCTACCGTTTACACACTATATGGCGCTCGTCATGAACGATTGTATATCTCCTGTATAATACCCGCCGTAACCTTATTATCCTGTATCTACCTTCGATTGTTGTCTTGGTTCTCAGGGCGAATAGCACTCTTGAATCTTGGTCTCTATAGCTCTGAACATGTTATTTTTATGACCCACGAGATACCGCAATTATTATACAACATTGTTGAACTGTGCACCGATAGGTCCATCCAAGCACACCGCCCTAGTACGCAGTATACAGCTTTTGGGTCTCTACAAACCCGAGTCTAAACCGATCTACAAGAGGCAAGTGGTCTCAACGATGATCGCCGTCACGCGGTAGGGGTCTAGACCCAAACGACTCAGTAAAGCATAGCAGAATTAAAAATGTGGAGCTCACCGATGTTGGAAGCGGGACGTCTGTCCTCCAGGTAGCCGTAGCCCTGAGCACTGACGTGACGGGGAATACGAATGGACGCGCCACGGTTGGCGACACCAGAGGTGAAGACACCGATGTGACCAGTCTCGTGGCGCCCAGTGAGACGGAGATCGTTGTCCTCGCCGTAGACCGCGATGTGCTCGTTGTGCCTCTTGGCGAGCTTCTCAATCGCTTTCTCAATGACCTTGATGCCGCCCTCGGTACGCATCTCCTTGGTGCTGTAGTTGGTGTGGCAGCCAGCACCGTTCCAGTCGCCCTGGAGGGGCTTGGGGTGGAACGAGACCTTGATACCCCACTGCTCGGCGATACGGACGAGCAGGTAGCGCGCCATCCAGAGGTGGTCGCCCATGGAGATGCCCTCACATGGCCCGACCTGGAACTCCCACTGGGATGGCATGACTTCGGCATTGATGCCAGAAATGTTGATGCCGGCGTACAAGCAGGCGCGGTAGTGGGCCTCAATCAAGTCACGCGCGAAGACCTTGCCGGCACCTGTGGAATGCTATGTTGAGCGCAGGTTGGGGCGCGTGATCGGAAACAACTGCACGTACCAGCACCGCAGTAGTAGGGACCCTGAGGACCAGGGAAACCACCCTTAGGCCAGCCGAAAGGCGTGCCGTCCATGTCGAAGAGGGTGTACTCCTGCTCAAGACCGAACCAGGGCTCGTGGTCCTTCGTCTGGTCCATGACCTTCTTCGCGTGGTGGCGGAAGTTGGTCTTGTTGGGAGTGCCGTCGTTGTTGTAGCACTCCGCGAGGACGAGGATGTTGTCACCACCACGGAAGGGGTCCTTGAAAATGGCCGCGGGACGAAGGTAGACATCGGAGTCCGTTCCGGGCGCCTGGTTGGTCGAGGAACCGTCAAAGTCCCAGACCCGGAGCTGGTCGATGCTCGTAACCTTCTTGGTTACGGTCTAAAGGGGACAGAGTCAATAAAACTCGTCGGAGAACCGCATTTTGCGTGCATTGTGGGTTGAACGCGCTGCTAGCGCAGTGCTGAGGCCCGCACACTCACAGTGGTCTTGGAACGGAGCCCACCGTCGCCATCGATCCAAACATCTGTGAAATCGAGTCAGAACATCTCTGCAAAAAAGCGCCGAAGCGCGGTACTGACACTCAGCCTGGACCTTGTCGCCCTGGGGGAGTGCAAGGAAGGGAGCCAGAAGGTCAGGGTGGTAATGGTCGGACATGGCTTGAGACAGACGGAGGATGTGGTTTGAGAAAAGGGATGGAGGAGAGGATAAAAAAGCGCTGAGCAGCGACGGCCTATAATATCCAAGTCATATTCCTGTTGACGCTTGTTTGGCCAGGGCAGGTCTCTTATCTCTTCCCGCAACAGCTGATGAGCTCCGTTCAAGATTGGTCCGAAAACAAACATATTCTTCCGCTATTGGAAAATAAATACAACCTTTACCAGCCTGAAACGACCCCAGAAAACATTTCCGCCAAATCTCTGCTCAAACCACAGCTTCCCCAACAACCACGTCGACCGACCACGACACCGCTCTCTAGCGGATGCAAAGTTGCAGCTGGTCGGCAAAAGGCCGGATTCGAAATTCAATCATCAGAGCGCGCTTTGATTCAAGACCATAGGCATGTCGAGTCCAGAGACACACTAGCGACGGGCGTTGGGAGTCTAGCCACCTCAGGAGGAGTGGACGAATCATCTCTTCCTCATTTCTTCCTGACTGCTTTCCGTCTACGCCCTCCAGCCATAGTCGTAGCTACTCTACCGCCCTTCACTGCACCGCTGCCGTTCTCCTTCTCCTTGGGAGTAACCGTCCCACTCGCAGGTGCATCGGACGCCGTGCCAGATGCATCGTCATCGATATCGCCCATATCATTAGCGTCCACATCGTCATGTGCAGATTGCCCATGAATGATCTTGTCATATAACTGCGCCAGCATTGCCAGGAACCATGTCCTCTTGATAGAAGGCACCACCGCGGTCGTACTATCAACTGGCAGCAGCGTGCCGTCGGGTTCGAGCTTCATGAAGCGCGTGTGATCAGCTGCAACGAGCCATAGTCGTGGTCGGTACTCACGATGTATACATTGCTCCCTTCGACGACCATGTCGACCATTCTACCAGGGATCAGGTTCCCATCTTCGTCCAAGCGCGGCGGGCCGCCAAGATTCACTTTGACCTATGGTCGTGTGAGGATCAGTCTGATTCTGACAGAAGAATAGCGTTAAAGTCGCACCTTCCTCTGTCCCTCCACGGGCGTAAGCCGGTTGCCCCATGCAGCCGCGCGTGCCTGCGAAACGACTGCTTCTACCCTGGCCAAATCGCGCTTGTAGTTTATCCTCTGCACCAGGTACTGTAGCCCGGACGAGAGGATAGTCAAGAACACCAAGACCGTCTATGCAGCATCATCAATCTGTCAGCACCCCATCGTCTCGCTACGAGCGTGTATACTCACTCCCAGACCGGGCCTGAAACGCGAGTAGTAGTACCCCGTTCCTCGCCATCTGGGAACACCGTTCTTGTAAAAGAAGTCGTATCTGACGATTTGTATGTTTAATAACCGGCCTCTCGGACGAGCTTGCATACACACCTCTTACGACCTTCTGCATCTCTCAATATTTTTGACACGACACCCAATCGCGCAAAGCGTTCGTGAGCATGCTTGATTCCGGGGTTCTTGTCCGGGCTGCGATATGTTAGGCAACATACAGTAGGCAACTTGGAGGAAGAAGACGCACTGTAGCTGAATGCTCTTCTTACGATATGCTCGTGCGATTTCTGATGTCGTTGCTGTTGGCGATACCTCCAGCCACGAGTAAAAGGTCGTGCCCTTGCCTGCGAGTCGTGTCCGTGAGCTTGAATGAGACCACTACACCGAAGACTTACCTTCGGCAGCCTCTATAGCGCTGACGAGGTCAAAAATCTCATGATCTTCCTGTGCTCCACAACGTTTTCGTCAGCATCAGTCTCCTACACCGTTCCGGCGACGCTGACCTTCGTCCAACTATAACGCCAAGTCAGTCGAGGGTCGCGTCCGTGGAGCTGGAGGTTACTCACGCTAAGACAGCTGTTACCAGCACAGCAAGGTACCCTAAGAAAAGAAACAGCCTCATTATGAGGGCTCTTCACGCCGCGCGAAGACGGTGCGCGGTGAGTGGTCGGCGGTCGTGTTCGAAAAGTTGCAAGTGCCAAGCACCGCTGCTGGCATGCAACGGCGCTCGGAAGACCGCCAGAGACGACGGCGCCGCCACGTGGCTCTCGCGAGGATAAGATCTGCGCGTGTGATCCGCGGCCGCGGGGCCGTGTCTTCTTGTTTTCGACCACCGCGAGCCCGTAATCGCTCTGCGCTCAGCAGGAATTTTGGGCAAGATATGGCCCCGCGGAAGCGGTGTCCGGTGTGTGGGTCGAGGCAGTGGAGGAAAGAGCCGTCGAGCGGGCTGATAACGTGTGATGAGGGACATGTCCTACAGGTGCGGGCCTTTGTGTACCAGATACCCGCAAACTGAACAAGATGGCGTGGTAGAACTATAGGAATGAGACGAGGGAAGTCACGGAGCTGGGCCCGCACGCTATGAGAAAGCGAACGTTAAAGTCCGGTCGCAAAAAGAAAGAACGACAGAGCAAGGCAAATCCGAAGTGTACGCTCTACACCTTGTCCAAGATTGTAGTGACTGATAGTTAAACAGTGTACCACGGCGATCGCGCTCACTACCACTACTTTCAATGTCTTCAGCTGTTGCTGAGGATGCAGGTCGTTGCTCTCACTCGACTATGGAAGCTACCGCCCGAATTCGAAGTACGTCCTCAATATTCTGAGGTTTGTCCAAAGTCTCACGACCTCACTAGGTGATTTGCAGGGACATATGGGCCCTGCACTTGAGTTTGCTCCCCAATCCACCCCCTGCGGAGCCGTACCTGTATGCATGCGAACAGGCTGGTGGGAAGAATCGACAGTCGGATCCTTCGCAAAGACTGAAGGACGATGGTGATGTTGCGGAGCAGCAGCAGGGCTCCAGTGACGAAGAAGCGGACAAGGATAAACAGGAGTCAGATAATTCTGGTTCCTCGTCCTCTTCATCAAACGAAGACGACGATGAAGACGATGAAGAGGAGGAGGAAGATCCGGAGCTGGAAAGGCTTCTACGGGAAAACTCAGAAACGCCGTCATCGTCCGAGGACGAAGACCAGCCACGCCCCAAGCCGCCCCAAGACACCAAGAAGCGTAAGAGCAGGGACGTCCACAGAAGCTACGACGCCCCCGCAGGAAACATCTCCGTCCTCATGCTCGCGTGCTGGACGCTCCGGCTGCCGGTTATGTACATGGACTTCGTCAGGTACGCCCACTCTTCCCCGCCACCCCGCCGATCCCCCACAGCGGTCCCCCTATCTACCTAATCTCTAATCTCGGCACAGGCTCATCGAAGCGTACGACCTGCCCTATCTCGATCCCCTACGCCTGCTTCCCGACGCGCTGGCAACGCACCTCACGAAGCATACCGCGCAGGCCTTATCGCCTCACGTAAGCGGTCTTTATCTGTGCTATCTGCCTCTGTTCTCTGGATGATTCTGATCGGGATCGTGTGTCTCGTTTCATTAATTAGCACGCACCAACACCTATGCACGTCCACAGGCTCACTGCTCGTCTCGCGAAGCTCGTGTACCACACGTACAGCGTGTACACGCCAGAGTGCAATGCTGCGCCGCTCCTGTGGCGGGCGGTGCGTAGCCTTGAAGGAACGCGTGAGTATTGATACTATCAATTGTCGAATATTGGTTTGCTCGCGACGAAACATTATTCTGATGGCTTATGGTAGCATCTTTGTACTCATACGCAAAGCAACTGTCCTCGATCCTGTCTCTGCCGCTTACGCTGCACTACTCGCTCGCCCCCAAGCTCAAGCGGATCAAGCAAATCGATCCAGAGCACCACAAGTATGACAACGCCCCGGTAGAGGTGTCGCTGGTCGCTGTGGTGATCGTCGTGCTCAAGATGGTCTATGGTTTGGATGGCAAGAAAAGGTACGCGAAGACGCTAATCAATGTAGACACTCATTTTGATCGAGGCACCAAACTCTAGGATCCCGCGAGACGGCGACGATCCTGCGTGCGCTCTACCCAGCTTTCCGGAGTACATGGCTGCGCTCAAGGCCGTGGACGAACCGGAGGGCCCCTCCATGGAGGACGTGCTCCGCGCAGATTCGACTGTGTATGTTCCTAGCTGTCATCGTTCCATATACCCATCTATTAATTTATGCATTCATTTGTTGAATAGCTCTGCGCCGGAAATGGACGACAAGATGCTCGACGACTACCTCGATTTCTGCGAGAAGGCGCTGCTGCCACCCGCGCGTAAGGAAGGTTCGTCCGCCAACTCACACCGTATTCCAGCCCATTATATAGTATGCTGACACAGCGGCAGAACGCGGTGTCCTCCGCGAATATTTCCCCCTCGCGCCACACACCGACACACCCACCGAATTCTCCCCTCCCTCGCCCTCCACACTTGCATCTGACTCCGCACCAAACCCCAACCCAAACCCAAACTCAAAACCAAAGCCGCTCTCCGCACAGCACCCGCACGAAACGAGCACCGAGCTGCGCCCGGGGCAGGCCTACGCGATCTACAACACGCAGGACGTACTTGGCGCGCTCCCTGCGGACCTCGAGCGCGTCGTGCGGCGTGCGGCACGCTGGGCGGGAGTGGAGGAGGAGTATGTGTGCGGGGTGGTCGAGCGGTATGAAAGAAGGTTGGTACGGTGGTGGGCGGGTGTTAAGAAGAGGGAGGGGGAGCAAGAACGGGAGGGAGGGCAGCAAGACGGGGAGGATTAAGGACCGTTGTGCGGTCTTCTATAAGATGTGAGTCGATCATTTGTCGCACATGGGCTACGATTATGTGGCTGGCTAATCCCCCTTCTTACAGGCAATACTATCCCAGTCAATGCGGTCATTGAAGTTGTCACCGTACAGTGGACATCATTGGCACAATTTGGAGCGACTCGGCTGTGACATTCCTTGACGAACCAGTCACACCCCCATGCCGAGATCTCTCGCTGCGGTCAAAACAACCGGGGTGAAGTCCTGTCGCAATTGCCAGACGGCGTAATATCCGTGGTGGAATTACATGGGTTCGGATTACTGGCAGCTGGCGCACCGGAGCTATCGATTGTGCCAGTGATGGCCGTGAGCTCAGGCTCCGATTCGAATTCCCCAGCCTTCCTCGAGGGGCTTGCCTGGACACCTTCACCGGATACTGTACGTTCCAGGTCCTCCAAGTATTCGATACGCCAAAATCTCTTCTGCGTCTCAAGATCCACGGCGTGAACACCACATACGATATGGCGTAGGACATCGATCATCTCGTTCGGGACCTGGCTTCGTGCAACGGCGATTTGGATATACGACTCTCCCGGTTTGCGATGCTCGTCATTGACGCGGTTGTGTATATCGTTAAGGAGATGATATGCGATATAACATTCCTCTGTGTGCGTCTCCAGGCAAGATGCTGTGCGACGATCTTGAGTACTCGGTTCTTGATGCCTGAGACAAGTGGCGGCAGCAACAAACATGCGATGCCATCCGGCGTGAATATCGTCATCATTTGGAGTGGTAAGCCTATAGACGAGATAGCACATGCGCAACAACGTGCAACGTTTCAATACCAGGTGTGTTTGCATCAACCATGAAAAGAACGAGGTACAACTGGATAGAATCGATATGGACTGTTCCCCTGTATTGTATAGTTAGCACGTTCAGATGGTCGTGACGGTGTATCATAACTCACGGGAGCAGTTGACGTTGCACATAAGATTACGGAAAGACTTATCGTGATACGAGGGGTTGTTGGGAGTGGGCAGGTGCCGAGGACGGTAGAGAAAGAAGTGGAGAAGAGCTTGTGTTGTATTAGGTGTGGTGAACAAGTCAGTCAATGCTCGATCAAGGCCATGTTCGTCTAATGCAGTAGTTGTAAGCGATTCGCGGAGATCATTGCTGAACAGTGTTTCTCGGATAACTGGAATTGCATCTAGTACGAATGCAATAAGACCTTCAATACTAGGGGAGAATTGGACCACAGTGTCTGTTTGCTCTAGGGTATATCGGTGCAGAATGACCCGCGCCGCTTCTAGCAAGGTGACAATGCTTTGCGCTGACGGTAAGATGACATCACCATCGCTGGCGAGCGTGTTGGACCCAGCTCGTCCAAGGAAACGTTGGTAGATGTCCTCGATCGGGTGTCCATCTGGAGCTATGAAGCTCGTATGAGTAACGTAGGCGAGACAGTGTGCTGCGTCTTCAGCTCTCAATAGCTCAAGAGACTGTGCAAGAAGCATCAACGATCGCACTGGCCAACTGGCATCATGCTGTGCCAAAGTCCTCATCTGATATGAGAAAACATCAAGAGGGTTCCGACATATCCTGCCCTTGAGGACGTCTTGAGCAAGTGCCTGGATCAGACGGGATACAGGACTCGGGATTTCGTGGGGGGTTACGAGCAAGATGATGAGAGCGAGACAGGTGCTCCACACAGAGTCCGTCTTCGAGAGCATTCTCCAGCGACGAGGACGGCGATAGCTCAGCTCGTAAACCACGCTATCTGCGAGGATGCCAGCCATTGCAGCTCGAGCCATGCGTGAGAGCGTCCAAGGCCATAAGATACTGTCCGGTAAGTCCGACTGCGCTGAGGATTTGACGGGGTATGATCCTAGTCGAGATTTGAAGATGATAATGACAAAGTTGAGCGTATCATTTAAGGGACGAGGCTGAAGTTGAAGAGACTGTTGCATCAGTGACAGAAGATTGTCGTCGAGAAACGAAGAATCGATATGGCGAAAAACGATGAGATCGTTGTCTACGATGCTGCGAAGGTCATCTTCCTCTTCGCTCAATAGACTGTGTTTACTTGCCCGCGCTATGCTAGGTGTGCGGCTTTCAACTAGGGTCGTGCCACGGTCTTCTGTACTGTCGTGGTCTTCCGTACTATTATGGTCTTCTTTATTGACTTGGTCTTCTATTCCGTCTTGATATATGTCTTGCGACGACGATGCAGAGTCATCAAACACCGAAGGAAGGACCTGGCGGAGAATTAGGAGGTTGATACGATCGTCTGAGAATCCCACCCGGTCTCCTGGCTTAGGCGCATGATTTACTGTCTCTGGGACAGGCACGGAGGAGAAAGATGCAGGCCCCGGCTCATGCGAACTATTCCGCTTGAGAAAATACCTCGACACTTCGTTATATAGCCTGTTGACACCTAGCCCGATGAAAATGACAACCGAAGAGGCAGCACTTGTCAGCCAACTCAAGGCCAGCTGTAGAGGTATGCACTGCAGCAAGGATCGTATGTAAGGCCGAACATGTCGAGATGCCGCTTTGAGTGCCGTCATCTTGTAGGGACAGCGAGGGGAGACTAGGGGCGCAATGACCGAAAGACAGAAGAAGAACGCCCAGCAGCAGACTAGCAGTAATGTCGTCGTGCCGACGCTCGGATGAACGGCCGCTGTAAAGAAACATAGGCCCACGAAAAAGAGCGCCAAGGATATCTGTAGCAAGACAGGAAGAAGAGATGCGATCTCGAACAGGTTCCAAATCTCAAGACCCTGGACACGGGCATCTCGAATCCGAATGCGCTCCTGAGGGCTGATGTATGGGATCGCGAGGAATTCGCGAAGCCACTGCTTCACGAGGATGCCAAATGACGCCGACGAAAGACTGAGAAGAAGGCTGGCGAACCAACATACGTTGACACGTATGGCAGAATCTGCAGCCTGGAATGTCGGTGGCTGAAAGGAGAGTGTTGCGTTCATATGGCTGTTGGTAAGAGTATAACCCGATGTCTGGGCCGCGATTTGTCGAAGATAGTCCTGAGTCGGGTCGTACTGTAGGGTCTTGTACGAGTCGATGAGGAACGCAGTCAACACTGCGGAATATAGACCAGCCTAAACCCCTTTACGTCAGTTTCGTTATCTCAGTGGGACCGATACGTACGAAGACTAAGAGTGCATCAACATCTGCTGTACAGTCCTTCACCTTCTCTTCGTCCACTGTCCTGACAGTCCTCTCGATCTCCTTCCATGGGTTCGTGTTACTCGTTTGTTTGGTCTGTGTGCTATCCATGTCCTGCGCCTTCTGAGATATAGCTGTCAGTGTACCCTAACATGGTAGAGAATCAGCACGCACAGCGCGTAACTTACGCAGAATGGTGCCGTGCCACGCATCTCGTGGCTTAGAGGGCACGGGCCGGACCTCCGTGCCCTCGACCGTTGCGTCGGAATATCATGCGTTCAAGAACAATATGGATCATTTCTCTTGGATATTTCGACGGCAGCAATGTCCGTAGGAGACATCCTGAAGCTCGAATAAGACAGACCGCATGTTGTGGCAGTTAAGGCACCTTGGTGAAAAGCCGTTTCGTATAAGGTTATGTGGCGCGCGGCCTTCCGCGCCGGGTCCGCACGCAGATAGCCGCCTATCCATCCGAGATATGCTGGCGACTCAGTACTGGTAGTTTCAGAACTTCAAACGGACGTTCAGCCACCCCACTAGTCACACAAATACAACACTATGAAATCAGCGGGAGATGTACTAGACTACTTCTCATGTCAAACTACCTATCGGAATTTGAGATATCTGTAGCATCTGTTGAAAGTGACCGAAGCAATGCACTTCGGGATGGTGCTTAACCTGATCTCGTGAGTGTCGTTCTACTATGAATTCTCTCTGGTTTCCTTACGCGTTTTCAACGGCTCTTCCAATTTGACTCATCATCATCCTATCTCTCGGAAGTTGCGTCTCTCCCAACAGCATCTGTATAGGATCTAACAGCATCTGATGATGACAGTGGCATTTTCGCGCCTCTAGGGGATTGCGCTCACCCAACTACTCAAGAAAGAAGTGAGCGTATCACATACTTATGCTACGAAATCGCAGAACTCTGCATATGGATGTGCAGTGTCACTTTATATAGGCTGTACGTCTTCGATTCGTGATGCAGTTCGAACTTGGCAGATTGTAAGATGGCTTCCTAGCACTTTCGATGGTGAGATGGGTGTCGAATAGCTAGGTTCGAGTGCCCAGGTACGGATCACTTATCTGTACGATAGCAGATAAAAGGAGCAGAAGTCGAAGCAGTCTATCTCACACCTCCAAATCCTGGCTCTCCCGGAAATGTCGACGAACGCAGAACTCATCGAGGAGCTCAAATTGGAGTTAAGTGCTATGAATGTCGTGGTAAGGGGTGGATACTGATTCCAAATTGTCCCAGTCAACTGGAAGAATTTGCTAGTACCGCCATGGCCGGTAATGCCAGATCACTTACACGACACGGAAAGTCGGTAATGACGTTCTTCCTCGAATTTGACAGCCTTGGTATTTTATGAATATCTCGTCACCTTCAAATACGAAGTGAATCTACTCCAAGGTCGAAAATGGCGCGCCAGCATTTGGATTCTCCTGTTGAATCGGTATTTTCTGCTGGCGAATACAGTGTTCGGAAGGGTAGGGAGTGAACAGGTAAGTGACACAAAAATACAATAAAATCTTTCCTGATTTCTTCAGCTGTGAGGAATAACTTATAGATACTACTAGGAAGCTAAATGTGTGCTGAACCTCGACCGTAGGTGTGATAATACCCCCTTGATGAATTTTCTGGCATTTTTCCTTACTGCAACGCCGCCGGTGTTGTGCATTCACGGTCGGTATTCAATTGATGGTGCTATAATTCTACTCAAACTCTGCTTTTATGCAGCATTTACGATTTTACGTGTTTTTGCCTTCGTCCAAGAGCGTTTCTGGAGGATCGCTGTAACGTCCATCTTGGTCATGCTCACTGTAGTTGAGCTGACGACTCAAACCGTGCGTTTCGTATACACTTTTTGGAAGGGCACAGTACTTATTGTGTGAACAGTATGCGGGTTTTACAATGATTTGGTCCTGGCGCAGCGAACCTGTGGTGGGATTGATTTGCTACACGTCTGGATTTTCTATCAAGCTCGCCGTTGTCAATAGGTACGCCCATCGCGACTGCCTGATGTTCCAGCCCTTAATGCATGCGGAATTTTCAACATATACTCAGCTGTGAGTGGCATTATTCCGTTCAGAGGCACTGTCTCATTTGCCACGTCCGAGGGTAGTGTACACGACGGCCTCGATTGCTAGTATTCTTTCAGCAGCATTCGTACTCATGATCACGATGGCAAAGACCATACGCCAAGTACGACAAGCGTCTTTACTTGGCCTCAAGACCGCACTCAGTGGGATTCTGTTACGAGACGGTAGATTTCTTTTCTTTCTTCTAAAATGGGTGATCACTAATTGAGTCATGACAATCCTCCAGGAAGCATGTTCTTCATGTCAGTCCTCTCATTCGAGATGCGTGATCATGGCTGATCTGAGATCACTCCAGCCTAATCTTACTTCAGGATGTCTTCAACACTGTGCCTACACTAAACGTAATGATTCATTCTCTATTTTTTCTATTATCGGTCTCAACATACCATATTTCAGCAATGGCTATTTGGTGGTCCTGCTGGCCCCGTCATGATACCCATGCTTAATGTGTACGTCCTTATTGTCCCTCAAAGAATCTCGCTTACACTCCCCAGCCTACCGCCCATCTTGCTTTCACGCTTTATCATAAACCTCCGTGAGGTTGGCTCCTACGGCACAGATGCATCTAACGCCCAGCGCACATCGCACTTCTCGACACCGAACTTCCGCATGCCAACTATGGATGAGGTCATTGGCAATCTCGGACAACCACTGGACTATAGAGAGTTCCGTTTGGATGACGACACGGGGGTAGAACTGCAGAGCATGGAAGATACGGCGCCGATGGCAACATGCGCAGAAAGGGTAGATCACACCAGCGGCGTGGTGTGCGATGTAGGTGTGAACCCCCTGCTATCAGAAGGCACACAAGTAGAGCAGGTATGTGTCCTTTGTGTTCCTACACTGCGATTCTCTAACTTTTGGAACAGCATCCGAACCGACACAGTCCAGAGAGTGCTCTGGTGTAAGCAGCGCCCGAGGAGTAAATCGCCTCCCAGTGGACTACACATCGTCGTAGCCGGCTTTCCGAATCGACCGGCCTAATTATGTTCTGGAGTATAGATATTTGTGAATTTCGTAGTTGACACATCGGCATAAGCTGCAAGATACTCGGCGTTCCTGCTTTCTCCGATGTAATCTAATCCTCGTTCATCAACAACATACACGTAGAGGCAAGCCTGCAAATACCCATTGCGCATACGTTTCGATGGACGCCTCATGCTTCAGGTTGACGGTCCCAAGCGGCCTAGGTCGTTCAAATCGGCGTGATTTACAACGCAGAAGCCATGCGACGAGCCTCTCAGTCCGTCCATCCATCCCCAGTCAGCCCGTGGAATCCGCTTTGTCCAGCAGCTGGCAGCTGGCAGCGTTGCGTTAGGTGGTGGTTGCGGGGATCGCGCGACGCGGGCCCTGGTCATGATTTACCAGTGCTACACATGGACCCTGGACGTGTCGTACGCCACACGGGCCGCGGCACAGCACAGTATACTGTAGCGATATGACCTAGAGTTCACGTCACGGTCACGGAGGTCGTGAACTTAGGTCGAATGAACTGCTGTTTCCATCCATCCATCCGCGGTCACAAAGAAGCGTGAACTAAGGTCGCACCACCGCGTGTTGGACCGGATTTTTCCAGCGTGAAAGGCGCGGGGAATATCGCCTTTCCCACGTATTTCCCTGTGTTTTCCTAGGAAAAAGTGAGTCGCGACGTGTCCCTCGCCTTTCCCCAGTCTTTTGCAAAACAGCTGCTGCTCCACCGAAAGCTCAGCGACGTCATCGCTACATTCGACTTATATTTCGTGCGCTGGCGGTCTCTCGACCTTTGTCTTTCTTGACCCGCAACCTCCATCATCTCTCCTAGCCCGGATCACACTGACCCGCCCACACTTGATGCCGACGGTAAGCGACTTATATTTTAACAAACTTGACTACCTCTGAACTATGGTTCTCCTTCGCATCCTTGATGCACATCAGGAGCTTGAATATAGGTGAGCGCATCGTGACATTTGCGAGAATATCGCTTACAGTCAAGTATAGTGAAAAGCTCGCTGCCCGCGAGCACGGCATCGGACTTTCAATACTAGGTGCGTGAACATCACACCCTCTCGCGATACCACCAGTAATGTGTGATTGCAACACAGGGAACAACGATGAGGTCAACATGGTATGTACTCGCGACCTCTAAATCTGCTCCCCACTGACCCTTGAATATGCTTGCAGTATGTGCAATACTTCAAGTCGGTGCATGATCCGGACCGTGGGCTCTCCGGTGGGTACCCCAGCTTACTCTGTGTTATGCGAGGCTTAGGCTTACTCCTTTCTGCTCGCTCATTCAGAGATCACTACTGCCATAGCACAATATGCAGGTATGTTTTCTATGATATCTTGGAATTCAAGCACTCAAGCCGTTCTTTCATTTATGAGGTCGTCTTTCAAGTACGCCGGAGGCCGGTGAGCCGCGCCGACATCCGGCGCGAGCGAAGGAATGCCCTGTACGCTTTCATCGCAGGACTAGTCGAATATCGTAGTTAAAACAGTAGATTAACATCGTGTACTATAAAGCCCATATTAATAAATATATTTATCTGCTCTATTTTACAATTTGGAACGATGCGAACCACGAGAGCAGCGGGGAACCAAACCAGTACGCCTACTAGCGCTGGCTTTCAGATGTTCCGGCAGGGAAAGGTACAGTAAAATACTCGGACCAAGGCAGGGAAATGTAGGGGAATAGTCCTCATTCCCGTACCTTCTCCAGGCTTTATCCAGTCACTTTCCCTGAGGGAAAGGTGCGGGACAGACACTCTTTCCCGCGCCTTTCACGCTGGAAAAATCCGGTCCAACACGCGGTGCACAATCGTCACGGGCGCTAAATCGGCTCGTTTTTGGAGGGCGATTGCGGTCAACGCTCCCATGGTAATCCCCACGTAGCTACTAAAGAAATTCCATCCATCCATCCTGGTAATCCCCACGTAGCTACTAAAGAAATTCCATCCATCCATCCATCCCAGACCCTTCTACCTCACAACTGGTACTCTCAATTAGCACCGCTTATGCACATTGTAATCCTGCCTCTCGAGAAGACTGCTTATTTCCAGGAATCACTGGAATCTCCTCGCCGGCGCCCATCAAAATGAACTTTGGTCATGGTCATGGTCCGTCGATGAACTATGAACTTAGGTATGTTCGATGTCACGGGTCACAGGCCGTGAACTATAGGTCATATCGCTACAGTACGTACGACGCCTGCGGGCGATCACACGTCCGTAGACCGTATGTCCGTATGTCCGTATGTCCGTATGTCCGTATGTATGTCGACCATCGCGTCTTCTAGCTCCGTCTGTCACAAGGATATCCGACATACGCAGATATCGATCAAAGCGCACGAGATGCCTGTGTGATGGACGACATACAAGCTACTGTCAGCTCGGGTCCTAAGAAAGGCCGCAACAGATGAGAACAAATGGCGAACTAACCACGGACAACGAACCACGGTGAACGGCGGACGAGGGCTACGCGCTGGGATCCGCCGGCACAGACTTATAGCACTGTAACGACGACGGAGACAACGCTGCTTATGTTCGGAAACCGACTGTCAGTCTCACGGTGCCACAAGGGACCCTTTTCAAGTGCGAATCAAGAAATCAAAGTATCAATCATCATTGAACTCGTCGCTGCGGTTTCTGGGGGCGCGGGTGTACGGAGCTTCGGCAGGAAAGGTTATCTGCAACTTGGAGTACAAGGCTGCTGCGTCGCCGGCGGGAGCTGCGATTTTCGAACGTCGAACGCCGAATTTCGAAGCGTGTTGGGTCGCGGGAACGAACGCGGCGTCCTTGCGCGGTGCGCCCATGCGAGGGGTGCGACCACCTGGCTACCGCTCATCTGATTGCTCGGTGGTCCTGGGCCTATGATTCGTAATATGAGACCGTCCGGTTCAGTCCTGTCGAGTTTCTGCATCTCCTTGCGTTTTCTCGCGGTCGCTTGAGGAATTCAGTGATCACTGGTGTGATTCTCCTTGAACAATACGAACAGCCTATGCCGTGATTGAGAAAGAGCAGCGTGTATCACACACCTGCATGACGACCTGATCTTCCTCAGGGCAGACGCGGGGACAATACGCGCGTCGCTATTGAAATGGCGGCTTCGAATTCGGGCGAGGATGACCAAAATGCGTCCGTGGTGGGATCAGGAGAGGGGATTACCTGGAAGGCGTGGGAACGTGTCGTATATGCGCAGCGTTTCGTGGAGGTGGGTTCTACGGTGGGCATTGAATATCGATTAGATACGAATTATGCAGTTAACGTACAAGATATAAGATACAGGATACGTACCGCCGCATCCCGATAGCATACATGGACGGGCGATTGTGCTACCCCGTGGGGTATCTGAGCAAATAAACCCTATAGAAATTAGCTATCACTTGCAAGTTGCGTGCCGCGGACCCCGTCGTACAAGCTCACAAACGCAAGCTCGAACACGTACGCTCCATGCGATGGTCAATGCGCAATGCGCAATGCGCAACGCGTCATATAAGCTGGCTGACGTCGACGAGCTTCGGTGTTTCAGATAGACGTCATTTCGAGCTATGGCCAGCCAGCCAGCCACGGCGGCGGCCCGCCCCCGGGCCTTTTGGAATTCGAATCGGTTCGCTGAGGACGTCGGTATGTCGGAGGGGAGGATGCTACTGTTCGCTCCGTCGCGATTCGAGGGGTCAAATTCAAACCTTCGCGTCCAGACGTCGTCGTTGCAGGCGTTTCAGTCCAGCTGCGGACACTGATATGTCGTGGCTGAGCGCTGAGCGCTGAGCGGTAGGCTGTTAGGAATTAAGGAATAGGGATGTTGGCTTGAGATCTTGAGACGCACCGTTAAATCCGATCTGGGGCTGTCAATGGAGTTGAGCTTGGAGGGCTGATCGGAGCAGGACTGCGTATACTTGCATGAGCGCAGTGCTGGTCGCTCCGTCGGATCTACAGCGCAGCACGTACGTATATAAGAGCGCGGTCGCTGTGTGCTTCGCATTGCCGTTTAATTTTGGACGAGTTTCGAGGGGCCGCCGTCTTACGTCCTGGCGCGCATTCGAAGGGTTCGTGAAGTGTGCGTTGCACCGCGGAGGAGAACAGTGCCCCGAACAACGATCATAACGCCGATGCAGGTACGACGTACGTGGTAATGTCGATGCCCCGGTCGGGGCGGGACGCGGGGCGGCGAACGTGTAGGGAAGTGTCAGCTCACTTGCAGCGGCAGCTAGCTAGAAGTTGCCACAATGCAGCAGTCAGCCGGTCATGGGTGCGATGCATGGAATGGATGCAGAGGACTCGGACGTGACGGTGTGCATGTATCAGTCGAATCGATAGCGACGAATGACGAATCCGATGGCGAACAGCCTATAACCACATACGGCGTGTTGTACAAGGAGGCAATGGACGATGGACAAGCGGACCGGGACGATAGATGCGCGCAGGGCTGTGTCGCTTGACCGCGGCGCACGAACGTTGGCAGTCGGTAGCGCGTAGTCGACGGCAGCGTAAACCGTGCGCGGCCTGGAGGCTCCTGGAGGGTGCGGGCGGAGCAGGCACTAGCAGGCAGCCGTCGGTCCTCGCGAGCTTTTTTTCAATGCTAGCCTATGCTAGCGTGCCTGTCGTGGGTTCCGGAAGCGCGTGCGGAGGCCAATCAGGGGCGGCTGGCGGGTTCGTTCGCGGGTGGCGAGGTCGGGCATGCTGACTGGGTGCACGCGAGGACGATGACGAATTGTGGGCCGAGCGGGCTGCTCGCGTCGTCGGCCGCTGCGCCCCGCCGCGCGATCGTGCACACGCTGGGCCCTGGGCGGCTGGGGAGACCGTGGCCAGGACTCGGCGGGCGGTGCCGCGGACCGGAGAGTTATTATTGGGATTATTTCTGCGAGGCTGGCGCTGGCTGGCGTGGGACGTAAGCCGGGTCGCTAGGGCGTGCAACTGCAGTGATTTGAACTGGGTGGCGTGCGACGAGATGGAAGCTGGCTGCATCGATGGCGATAGGCTCGCAGTGAGACCGTGGACCACAGGACTTTGTACTCACCATGCGGGCAACTGAATGGCAGCGGCGGGCTATCCGCGGGATAACCCTGCGGATAACCCTATTTGTGGCCGACAAGGGGGTTATACCTGCCTAGTATGGGAGTCGGCCGAGGGCACGTTTGTTGGCCAGGGCCGTGTCAGGACTGGTCAAGGGACGACCTCTGTCGAGTCTCGCTCGGACTGGCTCAGCTCGTGCTCGTCGTCCTCGACCTCCTCCACGACACCCTTAGACACGCTCCTCACCGTCCCCCACATCCCCCACGTCTCTCTTTACCAGCTCATCATTCCTTTCTCCCAGTCTCACTTCTCCTCGGCTATCCCCTCGTCCTCGACATCAAACCGGCGCACGGCCAGCCACCCACGCGCCCGGTCCCAGCAAGTTCTGGGCATCCCTGCCCGTCTCTTTTGCCGACTTTCATGCTCATGCTCTTATTCTCGTCATCGTCCTAACCCTCCTTTCCCCCGTTCCAAACGTCCCTCTCTCAACAAAGCGTACGCTCTCCCGCGCCCGCACCACCATGCGTCGCCTCGCCGCCGTCTTCACCGCCAAGCGGTCTGACAAGTCCGACGTCGCCTCCAACGCTTCCACTGCTGACCACCATCCCCAGCCCGGCCCTTCCAAAACCAAGAACGTCGTCGCCAAATCCCGCTCCAGTCTCTTCAGGGGCCTCACTAAGAGCTCTATCAAGGATGCCGACGCCAAAGCCAGCAGGAAGTTCCCCGTCCCGTCCGTGTCCACCAGGCCACAGGCCGGCTCCTCCGCCTCGTCCACCAGCGGCGGCCCGACGACCCCGAGCGACGACCAGGAAAGCGTCGGCCACCACAATCACGCCAAGCGGTCTTGGCTCCCATCCTTCACCGCCGAGAAGCTTGTTGTGCCCAGCATACACGCTCCCCCCGCCCCGCCCGCCGCCCCATTGCAGCACGGGCCCTACGTCGCCCACCGCTACGGCGACGACGCCTCCTCGACCTCATCCAAGTCCGATTCGGCAGACGAAGGCCCGCTGCCGCCGCCCAAACCGATCAGCACGTCCCCGCCGCTGTCTCCCGTAGCGTACTTCCGCGTCATCACGCACAACGCGCTCGCCGAGCCGTTCTCGCCGCCACCGCTGCTGCACGTCCCCAACTGCCCGCTCTACCCTCGCTCGTGCAACCCGACGCGCGCGCTGGCGCCGAGCGAGTCGCTCCGCGTCCGCATGCACCGCAAACACCTCCTCGCCCGGCTAGACGGCGCCGACGCGCGCGACCTGGCCGCGTTCGCGCAGCGCCGCGGTGTCCCCGCGCGCAGCAAGCGGCTCTCGCTCGTCCTCGACGACGCCGCCATCGGCAGCAAGAGGGGATACCAGGTCGGGCCCTTCAGCCAGGGCCTGCGCCGGTGGGCCGAGCGCCCGTGTCTCGAGGACCGGGTGGTGATCTACCTTCCGAGCGAGGACGCGGACTCGGAGGCCGGCGTGGTCTGCGAGCGGGTGTCTGCGTCCACCGCGGTCGAAGCGTTGGGTTTCTCCGAGGAACTGGAACTCCTCGCGGCACTAGATGACCCAGAGGTACAAGAACCAGTACAGATACAGGTGCACGAGCCCGGCTTCACGCTGCCGTCCCCCACCTCGCCCCTCCCTGACCTCTCTCTGACCCCCTCGACGGCGAGCCTGTCGAGCAACCCGCCGTCCCCGCTTATCACGGGCTCCACCGCCTCGCTGAACGGCACGAACACCAAGGTGTTCCCCAGCGGCAAGTCTTCCCGTCTCACATCGCATATGCGTCTTGCTCACACGTGTCTGCAGCGATGTACAAGACGGCGCCGTCCCCACTGCGCATGGGCAGCTCCGACGCCGTGCCGCAGCTCCCGCTGCCCACCCCGCGCTCTGTCTCCTCGCCGAGCCTGTCCATCCCCGCGTCGCTCGTCCCCGGCACCCCAAGCCTCTCCACGCCCGCATCGCTCCCGCTCCCGCTCACGCCCGCGCTCTCGCCCTCGCGCTCCTCGCCCGCCATGTCCCCCAGCCCGAGCCCGCTCGCCACGCCGCCCGCGGTGTCGCCGTCGCCACGGCCTGCGGTGCACTTTGCGGAGGAAGAGAGGGACGAGCGGGACGAGGCGGTCCCGCTCGAGTACGTGATGCGCATCCGGCAGGCGCGCGACCAGAAGAAGCAGTTCCTCGCCGCGGAGCGCGCGCGGCGCGGAGAGGAGGTCGCGAGCAAGAAGGCGCTCGAGGACCGCCGGCGGCTCGTCGACGAGCGCAGGCGGCTCGAGGAGGCGAGGCGCAGGCAGGAGGAGGAGAGGAAGAGGCAGGAGGCGGAGCGCAGGCGGCTGGAGCAGGAGCGCGCGGCGTTCGAGCGCGAGAGGCGGGCGACGGAGGAGGAGAGGAAGAGGAAGGTGATGATGGACGAGTTGGTGGAGGCGCGGAGGCGGCGCGAGAGCTCCCGCGCGGGGCCGGTGCCTAAGAGCAATGAGGGGGTTGTGGCGTGGGAGGGCGATAGAGAGAAGGAGCGGGAGCGGCGGACGCAGGAGGCTAGGGGCGTGTATGCGCGGCCGAGGTACGACGAGAGCGCCGCGCAGGTGCAGGGAACGGGGACGGGGCAGGGACAGGGACAGGGACAAGGACAGGGATCGGCGCCCCCGCCGAACCCACGACGACAGTCGGCGGAGTCGAACGCGCGGTACAGCATCAACCTCAACAGCTCGACGACGTCCCTCCCGCGCCCCGCCGCGCCGTACGCGCACGCGCACGCGTCGCCGTCCCCCGGGAGCTCGCGCCCGGCGAGCCTCGCGGGGAGCCAGCGCGGGTCGTCGCGCCCGCCGTCGATGTACTCGACGCCGCCGTCGTCCGCGTCGGACGTGCGCGCGCGGCGGGAGAGCAAGGGCCGGCGCGCGTCGCTCGTCTCGGACGGGTCGCAGGCGCAGGCGCAGATGTTCTTTGCGCAGGGGACGGGGACGCCGCCGCAGAGCTGGGCGGTGCCGCCTGTGCCGCCGCTCCCGATGGGCTCGCCGATGGTGCCCGTCGCGGTGCCCGTGCCTGTTATGCCCGTGCAGATGCAGATGCAGATGCCCATGCAGATGCAGATGCAGATGGGCGCGATGAACCCGATGATGACGCCGATGGGCATGAGCGGGATGGCCATGAACGGGATGAGCCCGATGGGCATGGGCTACGCGGACATGCCGCTCCTCCCGCCCGCCGCGCCGTTCATGATGCAGTCGTTCGGCCCGCGCGGGGGGCAGCGGTCGCACAGCGCGTCGCCCGTCCGTGGGTCAGGCGCAGGGTCGGGGTCGGAGCGGGGGAGCGCGCACGGGTCGAGTGGGTCGCATGCGCATAGACAAGGGCGCGACGAGGTGCCGGGGATGCACCGGCGGCGCGCGAGCGGGGAGACGACTGCGTCGGCGCGGATGTCGCACCCGCAGGCGGCGCCCGCGTCGGCGTCGGCGTCGGCGTCGATGGGGCGGGCGTCGCGCAGTGGGAACCCGCATTCGGGCTCGAGCTCGAGCCCGCGCACGCAACCTCAGCAGCTGCCGCAGCACCCGCACCGCCAGACGCACGCGAACGCGAACGCGCCGGGCGCGGCGTACCAGCGGCCGATCCCTGTGAGCACGGTGTCGTACGGGCGGCAGCCGGGGTTCGAGAATCTGAGTCGGCCGTCGAACGGAAGGCGGCAGACGATGATCACGTAGCCGCGTTCCCTCCTCACTAGCTTTGCCTCTGCACCGCCCAGGACCTCCAGGACCATGTTCTCTTCCTCATACACTTCCTTTTCTTTTTTTCCGTTTTTGTCTGTTCAACACGTGGATGCTGTTGTCGATATTTGTTCGTCGCGACGCTTGGCTTTGTTTACACATGGACTGGTACTGCGAACTTGTTCCCTTTCTCTCTCCCTGTTTTTCTACTACTTTATTGTTCCCTCGTCCGCCCATCCGCCCGCACGCGCCCCTCGGCACCAACGACACCGTGCACCGTACTCTGTACGTGCTGCCCTGTGCGCGTGCCACACCATACTCTACACCCTCCCGCCCGCTTCTGCACTACATGTTCGCCCATATCGTCTAGTATACACAACGCAATCGGAAGCATCCTCATCTGTCAGACCGCATTGTAACGGATCCCACCCACCCCCACGCATTCACATCTTCTTGGCCCGTGCTTCGCCTTCCCGCATCCACTCGCTGCTTTCCAGTCCCGTTTCCGCACGTATATTGTAATCTGGTTCTGCGCGCCCGCCGTCCATCCCGTATCGGTATCATATACTCTAGGTGTCTCATTACTCGCTGCGCGGCGGCCGCTGCACCCGTTCGCTCGTTATACCACCCGCTCGTTTCCGCCCCGCCTCCAGCTGTGTTCGTCCCGTGTTCACGTTCAACATTCAAGTTTGTGAGTGTCCCGTGTTCCACCCCCACCCCCGATCGCTGCTAATGTGTGTCCGGCGCGCGCGGCGGACGCACGCGTTGTACGTACCGTGTCCTGGACCTGTGGCCGCTGTTCTTTTACGAAATGTCATGTCTTCCGCATAAACTCTTTCACCTCGCCGCTCGTGTTGTTTTACCTCGCTGTGCCTCCACCCCCGCGCGGCGGGCACGTTCCCGCTCTAAAGTACCGTATGTACGGGCCCACTCTCCAGCGTGGCTCCAGACTCCAAACTCCAAACTCTAGATGGAAGGGACAATGGACAATTAATTCAGATGGATGCTCAACGTGCTCGTTTGTAGATAGTAGAAAGCTTCGTCTCCCTTTGCAAAATGCCAGCGTTGCTCTCGGCCTGCGGTGTCAAATTCTGTGTGGATTGCAACGGCGATTGGACTGGATTGGCTCGGGGGGTGTCACTCGGGTGTGCATGTGAAGTGTTTCATGTTGTGGGCCTGTGAACAAGGTGTCTCGTGTCGGCAGAGCAGATGCTACAAGGTTGGGACAGGTACATAACGAGATAGAAGCCAAGTACATGCTACAGATGCGAGCAGGAGGGTGGAGGGTAGGAAGCAAGAAGACGGGCGTGTGGGAGGGTGTCGCTGGATGCGGGAGGACATATAGAATGGGGTGTCGCGTGTGCAAAGTGGAAGATAGTAGTAAGACTAGGAAGCACTGAAAGAACTAACAGGCATGTAAGGAACGAAAGAGGTGGATAGGCGTCAAGAGTTTGCAAACACGGTCGTCATGCGCCGCCGCCCCACGGGCCTCGTATCCGGCGCGCGAGCTGCATGTCTTTCTGCATGATCGTGACGCGCTTCGCGTGGATGGCGCAGAGGTTGCTGGAGGCGGAGCACAAGAGATAGCGGGTGAATTCGCGGGCGGGAGGGGCGAGAAGGGGGGCACGTACGTGTCTTCGAAGAGGTGCACGAGGTAGGCCTCGGTCGCCTCCTGCAGCGCGAGGATCGCGGAGCTCTGCCATCGGATGCCGGCGTCGCCGTAGTCGACCATGTCGGTCGTCATGTCCAGCGCAATTTCGCGCACCTGGTGCGTGGGGAAGGAGGAGTGTCAGGGGGTGAGAATGGTGAGGAGAGGGAGGAAGCAATACGTACCACGCGAGAGAAGGGCAGCCTGCGGATGAGCAGGTCGGTGCTCTTCTGGTATTTCCGGATCTCGCGCAGGGCGACCGTACCGGGGCGGAAGCGTCGTCCTAACATTCCGAGAAAGCGTCAAGGCGTAAGATTGAGTAACTACACGGTTTCAAGTGAGCAGGGGAGTATATCCACGTACGACGTCCTCCGGCATCCTCGTCTTGTGCATTGGCACCACCGCCGCCGCCACCACCACCACCACCACCACCACCACCACCACCACCACCACCACCTCCGCCGCCGCCAGGATTCCCTCTTCCGCTACCACCACCAGTCCCGCTGCCACTCGCTCGCGGCTGTGGACGCGGCTGCGGTGGTGCGCCTCCTGTGCTTTTGCGCGCCGTGGCCCGAGCCTTCTTCGCTACCGGCGGCGGGCTCGAGTCGTCATCGTCCTGCGCCTGGCGGCGCTTTCCCTTCTGTACCGTCTGAGCCATTTGAATCTTCTGCACGCGTTTGGTGTCAAATAACGCGTCGAGAGGGATGCGAGAGGGGTCTGTGCTGCGTGCTACTGCTGGAAAAGGACGGGCCGCTGGCTATTGTCTCTAAGCGCCGGGAGTGCGTTGTCAAGAAGGTGTCTCGTGTCGAAATTAACGTAGATTTTGTCGCGGCAAGAATGAGGGATTGTGAGGGGGCACGGACGCAGCCTGGTGCTGGTCGTTGCGGTCAGGTTCGAGTTGGAGGATGGCCGAGGGAGGCGCCCGATCAGAGGTCGCCCTAAATGGGCGGCTCGACGCTGGCGGCGCTCAGAGACTCCTGCTTCTCGACCTCCATTGTCGAGTGCATCGACGAGCTGCAGCGAGGCATACTGCTACAAATTTCTTGAATACGGATGGACCCCATACCAGTTACGAGGGGCTATTACAGATTCACGGATATTATCTTCGAATGGTCGTGCACTTCTTAGCAGTTGCTGCGTCTACTCATGATCTTATAGGCATCAGGCCCTGCCTAACCCTGAGGACATCAGCCCACTCAAGGCCTTGCTTTCGCACAATGCATTGGTTCATCCAGACCATCCTCTCAGAAAGCCCGGCATCGATGGCCTCGAGCTTTTTCTAGGTATGTCTGGGGACGCCACTCGCATTCTTTGAGTGTATACAGATGGTTTTTGATTTCTAGGAACGTTCACGAACGGCGAGCTAAGGCTCCTCTTCTCCTTGGACCAGATTCAGTACATTCAGTACTGGCTGCATGCTATGGAACTCACCAAGGAGCCTATTCCGATCCCTGGTGGGGACTATCTCATTCAGCTCAATGATCTGTCTACGTGCAGTCCCACGGTCTACAAGGACGCCGCCACGCTCAAGAAGGCCGTCAAGGTATGTCCCGATCATCTGTCAAGTCATTCGTGCACCTCAACAATGTCCGTAGACCATCGACAAGCAGAACAAGCGTCTCAAGGGCACCGGCACGATGCTCCAGTCGAGACGCAGCATCTTCGAGAAGGCACGGCTGTACTGGTCGAGCAAGAAGGGAACGTGGATCGCTATCGATTTCGAGGCTTGGGAGTATGACCACAAGGTTCTGACGGAATTCGGCTACAGCCTCGTTCGATGGGAAGATGGAGAGGAAGTGTCTGAGGACGGGCACTGGATCGTCAAAGAACACAGGCAGTATACCAATTCGACATACGTGAAGGGTGCCAGAGACGTAGGTGCTGGTGCTGGTTGGCCACGGCATTCGAATGACTGACTGGTGTTCATCGGCAGCATTACAGCTTCGGCCAGAGTGAAACCATGTCTTTGAAGGTAATGAAGGAGCGTATTCACAATCTGATCGGAGATGCGCAGAAGAACGGCCCAGTATATCTTGTATTCCACGACGCTTCTCAGGACGTGAAGTACGTATTTATCGCGTTACTCAACACAGATCGACCAAAGATAATTTGTTTGCAGATACCTTCGTGAAACTATCCAAGTCGTGGATATTAACCCTCTGCTACCGGAGGAAACGCCCGCGGAAGGGATTCATATCGTCGACACTACCGTGCTGTTCGCTGCGCTTGAGGGCAGCGAAGACAACAACACCCGTGGTCTCGAACAGGTGTGCCGCCACCTCAAGATACCCGTAGAGTACCTGCACAACGCCGGGAACGACGCACACGTATGTCTCTCAGATGATCTCGACGAACGGTGGAAAGGCTGAGCTCATATATGCATGGTCTCGCGACAGTTCACGATGCTCGCCGCGAAGTCCATGGCGTCTGGCGACCCATGCGACAGCCAACGCGAGAAGCGGTGGCCCAGCCGCTCGTCTGCAACGGAACCGAAAGTCGTCTTCCACCCCTGGGAGGAAGACTCTGACTGGTCTGATACGGAAGGTCTCTTCCCGATGTCGAACAACACCTACTCGGTGGCTCGGCCCCAGTCTGACGAAGATGTGGATGTGGAAGAGTAACGCTCCTTGGGAGTGTTTTGACGCAATTGGGTTACGGATCTCTGTACCATCTGCATGCCATTCTGTATCCTCTATATCCTCTGCTTGCCGTCCTGTATCCCGACTGCTGCTGTAGCCAATTTGTACGAATACGCATTATGTATAACGAGATATCAACTTTTGTGAGCAGCGCTCGACGCATGCTCCAGTCAATGCAAGTGACAGTTACAAAATGTGTACATTATCCAAGCATTGCAAGCCCAAAACATTTAATACGGAAAAGATACAGTACCGGACCAGAAAAGGGTAGCTGCGCAGACATTAGGTATCTTGTATGGCGCCGCTTAAGCGGTGTCCTTTGGAGACCTTGCTAGATCTCGACATAAGGATTCTCAACCAACGTACAATGCCCGTGGGATCAAAAAGGCTTCGCACATCAATCCTCTTTGGTGTCGTCCTCGTCCTCGTCGTCATCTTCTTCGTCTGAACGTTCATCGCCGGTGTCCGTACCAGTGGTGAAGATCGCACTACAGACACTATGAGCAACGACTCATGGCGGCGGCTGCAAGCAAAGAACGTACCGGTAGGCGATGCGCAGCACGAACCAATACCAGAAGAGCTGGATGAACTGCAAGGCCAGGATGGGTGCGAACACCTGGTATTGCATCCACCAGACCATCCACCACCCGTCCTCCGGCGACCATTCCTTTGCGTATTCACTATGTGCATGGTGTCAGACAAAGCGACGAAAATACATGGCGGATAAAACACGTACGGCATGAGATGGAACTCCGACCAGACGGAGATCAGGATCTTGATGTTGAGGTAGTGGCGGAAATAGGTCCAAATCATCATGAACCAGATGTATGTGAAGATCTTGGTCCTGTTCCATTGTATGTAGTTGAACAGTTTGGACAGCTGCGATAATTGATTTATTAAGACTACATTCGGACTTCAGCATGCAATTGTCCGAACTCACCGCGAGGAACAGGTCTGGTATATCCATGCTCACGTATACGGCGTTACCGATGTACGTCAGGTTGATCAGGTAACTCCAGCTAGAGACAGATGTTAACTAGCAGTCGTTGTGCGGCAGCCAATTACACGGAACTTACCCGACCAACCACAGTGTGACGAAATGGTGGGCGGTCAGTTCCCAGTAGTCCACGCGGGGTTTCTCAAGACCTAAGACCAGAACCAAAAGTTGTTGGCACCAATATGCGGCTTGCATGAGGTAGTACGCCTTGAGCTGAGGGATCATTTGCCAATGGGGATAGTCTGAGCACCGAGTCAGCAGGCTACTTCATGCAAAAGTAGCTGTACACACCAATCCAAAAGTACTTGGTATTATACCACCAGGTTGGCAGCTGCGACATGATGCGCTGTAAAACATTCGCTTAAGTGCCGGCACCTATTTCACCACACGAATCACTCACAATACCCCACCAGCTAGTAAAACCGAAGTAAACGATTGCGTACACTTGTTCGCCAAACCTATCAATCTTGCCCTCTTTGCGGATGCCGTGTGCACGTGCGAGAGGCCGCGCAATGTACAGCGTGACGAACTGCCTGACGAAAGACCAGACCAGGATAAAATAGGCGACAAAGACGAGATCCAAGTAGCCTTTTTGGTAGAGAGGCGCGTCATCTGGTGTACCCGGGATGCGATGCGAGATAAAGATGATAGAAGCGAATGGGTTGGGGAGGTCCTTGCCCACGAACGGCCTGAGAAGCTCCCAGTTCCCCCAAAGGACGATGGGAATAAGCAGCAGCTTGAGTGCAGACGCTGGCGTGGCGAACGAGACGTGTCAGAGAGCGACGAGGACGCGAAACGTATTTGCTGCTCACAGGGAACGATAGCCCATCGAAGCGTCTTCACGTCGTGCCAGAGCCCTTGAGACTGGTGCGTGTACGCCCTCGCCATCGGAGACGCCTTTTGGCCTGGTAGCGGCTTGTGGGAAGCGGTGGGCGTCGCAGGTTCGGAGGCCTGGTCGAACGGACTTTGAGGGCCTTTATGGTCAATTTATGCGCTCAGCTCGAAAACGACCCGTGATTCACGTACGTTTGAGGCCTGAAGGGTCCAGTGAGGTGGTGGTTGGGATCCTGCCTTGTTACGGGACGCGTGAAGGTGTCAGTCACAGGCGCGCGGCGTGCGGGGGGCGGTGTGCGACGTACTCGATGCGCTGGAGAGTGCCCGCTCTCGCTCTCTTCTTGTGTGTCGTCGCCATGTCCAGCAGTAGGGTGTGGGGGTCGAGTTGGTGGGAGGAGGACAAGGAACCGGACTGCCAGCCGAACGTACGGGGCAAATAAACTTGTATCACACCGAGACGCGTGCTAGTTCTCCGCTCGAATAGTTCTAAGGCCGCTTCTTCTTTCTTTCCCTGCCACCGCCATGTTCTCGACGCTTGGCCTATTCCACAAGCTGCCTTGCCCAGATAAACCTCGCTGTCAAAGAACAAATTGTCTGTACAGCCACGCGAGCGATATTGTTCAGGTGCCCACTGTGCCTATCCCAGTTGATGCACCGAAACAACCCACGCCTTCGAGCTCAAAGACGCCTTTGAAGGAACATGTAACACCAGCAAAGCGATCTATCGGTCTTGTAGAACGGCCACGGATAAGCAATAGCAATCCTAGTAAACACATTGAACCGCCCCGAAAGCTGCAAAGGATCGGCACTCCGCAGCGACCAGCAGCTGCGCCGACTAGCCTGGCTTTTGGAAACGTACGTCTGCATCGGCGCCCGACAAACGATGTGCTACCATGACACTGAATATGCGAGAAGGACGGTGTGCCGCTTCTCAAAGTGAACGCAGCACAATCTCAGGTTGCGGTGCCCGTTCGGCAGGTTCGTGTGCCTGAGCATATGTTGAGTGCAGTGCTAAGAGTATGAAACCAGGCTATGGTAAAGTCTCTCTTTGTCCACTTCAAAGTCTTGTACGAGGCGATCCTCGATAGAAACCCTACTTTGGCTGCAGAACATGCGCTTCGACAAGAGGAGGAGGTGTACAAGAGTGCTCACAAACTGACATATCGCAACGTACGCCTCAACTACGTTCTCGATTACGCGTCTGGGATTGACCACAATCGGTACTACGTAGGCTGTCATCTCCTGCGTAGCCAAGATCAAACAACGACCGCGCCCCGATTCCGTAGGACACCCCTCCGTAGGGACCGAAGAGGACCTGGCGAAACGCGCCGAGGAACAACAGAAACTCGCTGCGCTGAGGCTGACCGCAGAGCAGCTCGAATCCTACGTCCTATCGCTCGACGAGATGCGTAAGTGGGATTACGTCGTCGACATCCCCGTCGGGCCGGGCGGCCAGAGACCTAGCGAGGAGGGCGCAGTCATGAAGTGCGACCGGTGCGGGCAGCCATTCCAGGTCAAAAGGCAAGAAGAGGCAGACGAGTGCGTGTTCCACTGGGGGAGGCCATTCTCCAGCAAAGCAAATGGCTCGTTTCCGCTCCTATCGTGCGATCAGATGATTGGCTGACCGCGATGTATTTGGTTTTGTAGGAGAGCATCGGCGGGTGTACAAGTGCTGTTTTAGGACGACGGACGAGGATCCATGTACGCACGGCCCGCACGTATTCTACGAGTCCGACCCGGAGAAGCTGCATATGCGGCATGCCTTCTCATTCTCCAGAAGTGAGACTTGCGACGATAAGGCATTGGACGTCGTCGCACTGGATTGTGAGATGATCTATACAACAGGTGGTATGCGCGTCGCACGAGTATCCGTCGTCGACGCTGCAGGCAAGACGATATTCGACGAGCTCGTGCAAATGGACGACGGCGTCGAGGTCATGTGCGTGTCCTCTTCCTATCACCACTGCTCCTTCCCCCGCTCTACCTTCATCGCACACGCTAACTAACACATGCATGGACTCGTCCCCATCCACAGCGACTTCAACACGCGCTTCTCCGGCGTCACCCCCGACGACTACGCGCACGCCGTCCTGGACCTCGCCTCCGTGCGCCTCGCGCTCGACGCGTACATCAACGCGCGCACGATCGTCATCGGGCACGCGCTCGAGAACGACCTCAAGACGCTCCGGATGGTGCACCACCGCTGCGTCGACACCGCGACGATGCCCGCGTTCCGCCACAAGCTGGGCGCGCCCTATCGCCCGGCCCTGCGCGTTCTGTGAGTGCTGTGCTCCGTCCTCCATGTCCAACTTTCACGCTGTGCAAGCTGTGGGGCGGACGTCCGGACGTCTGGGCTCGACCGTTGCCTGGTGAAACCGCGTCGCTGACATGTGGTTCGTTTTCTATTTGTGCTGGACAGGGCGAAAGCGCACCTGGGCAAGACCATCCAGGAGGGGGGCGGGTCTGTCGGACACAGTTCTGTCGAAGACTCCGTGGCGACGCTGGACCTCGTGCGATGGCACCTCCTGCACCATCCTACGCCCCCACCCAAGCCGAAGCCGCCAATCCCTTCGGACGGATCCACGTCTGCGTCTGCAACACCCACGTAGCACTCGTCGCGATGTCGGAATCCCACCGCACACACTCCATCTCATCTAGGAACACATACGCATGCTGTGCCACGCCAATCGGTATACCGATATGCTGTACTGTATTTAGAACAGACTTCAAAGATTCCCGCTTGGATTACTAGCGTATTCTAGGAACAGTCCAAACCAACGGCAGTCCCGTGCGGTAGGGAGGGAAGGGAAGAGGAAGGGAAGAGGTAGTATGTATGTACTATGTACGAAGTGAACTCGACGCAGATATCCAAGCTTGCAGTCCATTACACCAGGCATTACAGTATGTACGTGTGCGTATACCCATGTATACGCGCGTATCACGTCGCGTTCGTGGCCTCCATTCGTCTATCGATCTACGTGTGGTGAGATTCGAGATCAGCTTTAAATACCAATAAATTCATTATACCCCCGGCCCGCCCGAAAGCAACGTGCAGCGGACCCGAGAGCGCGATCGTAAACGTAGACGTTGAAATATAGCAGTGTGCTGAGCTGAGTGGGGGTGTGGTCCGTGATTACGACGCGACGGCCCTGGTTTTCGCGGGGTCCGCATAGGGCGCGCAGCGGTACCCGGGCTCGCGCAGCCAACGGAGGATCTCGCGGTGCCCTTGTCCGCCGCGGAGCAGCGCCTGGCCGTGCCGCCCGCACGGATCGAACCAGAGGCCGTCGCGTATGCCGTGCGAGGTGAGGTACCGTTTTACGCGCTGTCGTTCGTAGGGGCGGTCAGCGGGGTGTGCCAGCGCACTGCGAAGGAAAACGCGTACCGATGCGTCGACGATGGCGTCTTTGCCGCCGAGGAAGAACATGGCCTTGGCGGGGTCGCGCGCGTCGGGGATCTCCTCGTACCAGAGCGCGTTCGCGTTCCAGTCGAAGTGGCGTTGGAGGAAGTTGGCGACGCCGAGCTCGGAGCCGACGAAGTACTTCATGACGAGCTCCATGGCCTAGATATGTCTCATTAGCTGAATCGAGACAAGTCTATGGAGAGAAGGCGTACGTTGGTGGGACGACGGTAGACGAAATTGTAGCAGAGATCTATTAACGAATATGTTAAGATACGACTCGTTGCACGAAATAAAACCAACTGACCTCCCTCCCAGGAGCAGAAGATGACTGGGTCGATGAAGCACGAACGTGAGATCAATTCTGGGAACGCCTTGAGCATCCACGAGTGGATGAAGGACCCGCTAGAAGGTCATATCAACACAAGCATCCGCTCAGATACACAGTTGAAAACATACTTGGAGTGACTGACAACAGTGACACCGAGCGAAGCACCATCCTCAGGAACGGGCACCTCGCCGTTCTCGTCACGCCTCTTGGCCCAGCCGAGTTCCTCGAGAAGCTCAGCAATAGTGACGGTGGTCGCCCTGCGGTTCATAGGCTCGAAGAAACGCGAGCTAAATATCTCCTGGCTGACATGCGGCTGGAGAGGGATTAGGATCGGCCTGTCCGGGATCTCTTGTAACATATGGTTGAGGAAAAGCTTGTACTGGGTTAAACCAAGACCCAGACCGTGCAAAAATACTACTGGGCGATGGCCTTTCTCGGCAGACCATGTCCGGGGAATACGGAGGATGTATCTAGACATGCGGGGTTAGAATTAAGACACATGTAACAGGACGCTGGCGCCGACTTACTGAAGACCGTTGTAAGTGGCGATGGTTGCATTCCAGTTGCGCTTGAAACTGTAGCGGACGTAGGCGTTGCTGAGCGCAACGCCGGCATACCAGAAGAACGGCCTCCAGGAAACTGACACAGGGTCGAGGGTGAGGAGAAGCGGCTTGACGTCTGGGTTCGAGCCACCGGGCATGGCAGATCCTGCACGCTTTTCGATCATACTCAAGACCTCGCGCAGGACTTCGCGACGCGCCGCAGGGAGTGCTTCAAGCGTAGTGAAAGGCTCGTTGAAGATGGCCCAGCACAACCAGGCGTACATCTCGTTTCGGTGGATGCTGGACCACTGCACCTTGCCAAACCATGTCCTGATATAATTTCGGAAGTCGACAGCGCGGGGGTCGCTGTAGTCGAGCTGGACGAGTTCCTCGTCAGGGCTACCCGGTCTGCCTACGTCCTCCTCATCGTAGCCGTATTCTGGCAAGTCCGCGAGACCGGACTGGAGGATGCGCTTGAACGCAGTGAGCAGCTCCGAGTACTTGTACGGGCTCGGTGGCGGGGGACTGCGGTCGATCCATCTGGAGAGGTTGAACTGGTGTACGCTAAAGAAGACCTGGAGACGTTTGGGTTAGACGACGGATGACGGTGGTTCGATGTGATTGACCCGCCTCTACAAGCGCCCCTGCGAACAGGGCCCAGCCTTTGACCCCAAACGACCAGATGGCTCCAGTACGTAGAGCATACAGAACGAATGCCCAGGAGAGGGGGACGACAGACCACAGCGGCAGTACAGCGAGGACGAGGACGAGGTAGTAAGACCAGTCGCGTCGCGGGGGAGTGAAAAGTTTCTCTGCCAGATCATCGAACGACCGGTCGTCCTGGGTGGGCTGCAGCGGGTTTTCTGGGGTGTTTGGCATGGCTTCACGCGTCCGACGGCGAGCACGGCGGGGAAAAAGAGAGGACGAGCGAGGAGACCTGCGCTCTGGCCGTAGAGACTGTCGGGCAGACTGGGCAGGGCGACGAGCGAGCGGGCGGCTGTCGGTCACCCGCGCGAGGTCTTTCATAGCCGGCGCTTGGATCGGCGGTGCGTACCCACGTGTGATCCACGTGGGAGTCGGGTGCGGTCACCGGGCGTCTACTATTCGCGCGGACGGTCCCTGCTTCGGCCGAGGTCGCGGGTTTTGACGCTACTTAGCTCGTCTTCGACACCCTCCCGGGCCCTCCATCTTTTCCTCTCATCCTCACCATGCTCCGTAGCGCACTCGCCTCTGCCGTTCGCCCCGCCCTCCAAGCGGTCAGTGCCCAACATTTCATTTTCGAGGCCACGTATTTACCCCGTCTCCCAGCAGAGGACTGCCACCTCTCTTGCAGCCGGCTTCCCTAAAGCCGCGTCTGCCACGGTATGTTCTGTCGCGATTTCCGCTCGGTAGCGCTCTTATGACTTTGCGTGTGATTGCCAGCTCCCGACCAAGAAGTATGGTGGTGTGTACACTGTGCGTCCCTCCGCCATCACGCTCCATCCGATCGTGTTGCACACGAGCCAGGCTTACATATCCAACCCAGGTCACGCTCATCCCCGGAGATGGTATCGGACAGGAAATTACGGACTCTGTGAAGGAGATCTTTGAGTACGTCAACGCGCCCATTGAGTGGGAGCAGTACAATGTCTCCGGCATGTCCTCTGAGGGCGAGGACCTCTTCAAGGCCGCACTGGAGAGCTTGCGGCGCAACCGTGTCGGTCTCAAGGGTACGCGTTTTTCGTTGTCTTCGACGGGGGAACGCATCTCAGACTCTCTCAGGTATTCTCTTCACCCCCATCTCGCAGACCGGTCACGTATCATGGAACGTCGCGATGCGTCAGCAGCTCGACATCTACGCCTCAGTCGTGCTCTGCAAGTCGCTCCCCGGATTCCCCACCCGCCACAACAACGTCGACTTTGCCATCATCCGTGAAAACACCGAGGGCGAATACTCTGGCCTTGAGCACCAGAGCTACCCCGGCGTCGTCGAGAGCTTGAAGGTTTCGACGCGCGCCAAGGCCGAGCGTATCTGCCGCTTCGCGTTCGATTTCGCCCTGAAGAACGGCCGCAAGGTACGACATTGGGCTTGCAGTGCGAAAGTTTGACATATGACGCGTTCCCCGCAGAAAGTCACTTGCGTGCACAAGGCGAACATCATGAAGCTCGGTGACGGTCTGTTCCTGAACACCTTCCGCCGAATCGCGGAGGAGTACAAGCTCACTGGTATTGAGTACAACGACATGATCGTCGACAACACGTACGCCGACCGTCCTAGATCGTCCTATGGCAGTTCCTTACACGTTTAAACTAGGTCAATGCAGCTTGTCGCTCGTCCCGGCCAGTTCGACGTCATGGTCATGCCTAACCTTTACGGTGCCATTGTCTCCAACATTGGTGCTGCACTCGTCGGCGGACCTGGTATCGTCCCGGGATGCAACATCGGCAGCGTAAGTGGACCTCACTCTACACACCTTGTGCGCGCATTCTAACACGAAACATACACAGGAATACGCGCTCTTCGAGCCCGGATGCCGTCACGTCGCGAAGGACATCATGGGCACGAACCGCGCCAACCCCTCCGCCATGATCCTCTCCTCCACCATGATGCTCAGACATCTCGGGTGCGTCCGCGACTCTGTACACCATACTCCGCGTGCGCGTGACTGACATGGAAAATTTGCAGCCTCGACAACCTCGCGAACAACATCGCAAGCGCGACCTTTGACGTCATCAACAGCGGCAAGATCCGCACCGCGGACATGGGTGGTACGTCTCGTCCCGGGCTTCACTCATCCACGCACATCCCAGCATCGCCGTCCCCGACCCTGCTCTCATTGTCTTCTACATGCTATCTGCGTGCTCACCTGACCGTTCCGTTCTTACAGGCGCCGCCACGACTTCCGAGTTCACCGCCGAGATCATCAAGAACCTCGCATGAGCAGGAGAGATATAGAGCCGGGCGGCCTGCGGTCTTGGGGCCTCCCGCAGCTAGAATCCTGGATATTTACAACACTGGGCACCGGACTTTACGTAGCATTTAGCAAAAGCTGTCCGCAAGCACCCATTAATGTAGACGTTACATTATGCCGCCTCGCGCGTGACGGGAGTCATCCAGTGCAGCCAGGTGAATGTGAGCTAGTCAGACGAGCGTCAGGTGTTCGGTTCCTTCTTGAATGGGTCTGGAGGGGTGTCTGGGAAGTCGAGATCGATGCTGTCGAATGCGTCGTCCGCGTCCAAGGCAGCTTCGTACTCTTCCAAGGTCATGTGTACGCCCGTGCGCGCCTTCTTTGCCTCCGGTTCTCCTTCCCCTTGTTCCCCTTCCTCTTTCTTGATGTGTTCTTCCTGCTCGGGAGCCGTGACACCCACAGGCGGACCTATATTCCCGCTGTCGTCCATTACAGGCTTAGCCTCTTCCAACGACGCATCAGTGTCCTGCGCCGGACCCCGAACCTTCTTCCTCAGTTCAAGTATCTTCGCACACCGCACCTCGCCGCGCCCGCCCCACGCCTTGACTTCCGGCCGGAAGTCCATGTACAGCCCGAACCCGTTCTTGTTGAGCTCCGCCGGCGTGTACGACGCGCCGAGGAGGCGGAGCGCGCCGACGACGAAGGGGGTGGTTTGCCGCAGGGAGCGCGTGATGTAGGAGTAGGAAGAGGCGGGTGAGACGGGCTTCCCTTGCGAGAGCGCGAGCCAGGTGGACTTTGCGGTGTGGTACAGGGGACTGCGAGGAAAACGTTAAACTCAGACTAGACTTGGAAGCACTGATGCAGAGCGACACTCACACTCTAGAGGTTCGGATAAGTCCATAGAGAGGATCACCACCAAGCGTGCATTCCCATCATAGCAGCGCCAAAGGTAAGTCAGTTGGCGGTGGCAGACACGCAGTTGTAGGGGAATGACTTGCGTACCTGCGTCCCATGATATCTACGTACGGCTGCGAACCGCCTTTGCTCGTCTCTACACCATTCTTCTTGCTCGAGTCATAAATACCGATCGCGACGCCCTTCGATATAGCGTTCATTTCTGTATATACAGACGCTGCACGTTTTCCGAATAGTGTTGACGGCCAGTGTTAGTACGGAGCTTGTGCAACGCATGAACAGACTTTGGACATCGACGAACCTATACTTAGGGCTTCTTCTCGTTTAAAGCCCATGCGTTCTGCGACGATGAAGGACCAGACGGTCATAATCGGTGCGCGGTTGATGACGACGAATTTGTGCCGCAAAGTCTGCGCATGATTAGGATCTTTCAGTCAACAGGTTTGGCGCAGCCGCGAATGGAATATAAGACGTCGAGTGGTTACATACCTCTTCGTCTAACACTTCGTTGAATTCTAGACTTCCATAGGTCTCCTCTTCAAGCTCTTCGGCTGAGCGGTCAGGGAGGAATTCGTTGCGGTCCGCCTGCCGCTTTCGCTTCCGCTTAGGAGCTGCCGTGCTGGTAGGCACATTCTGTTTTGCTAGAGTGAATGTGCTAGTCGCAGTCCCGACAGGCGACTGGTTCACACAACAATGATCAGGGTTCCTAACAGCTCGTAAACTCTAGCAAACTTGATGTGCTTACTGCTGCAATTGGCTGACTCGGACCCGCTTCACTCTCTCTTGTGGAGCTGGAAGCAAGGGGTTTTCGTTTGTAGCCAGCCTTTCGTATGGCAGCGAGAGCGAGCTTTCGCTCTTCCTTGTCATCAACACCCGCTGCTTTGAGCTTGAGGTCTGTCAGCTCTGACAGTGCAGCAGGGCTGTTGTAAGACTTGTATCTATATCACCCAGGGCACCACACATTGTCAGTCTAAGATCAGCAAGGCTCTGCAAATACGAACATCTTGCCTGTAATCGACATCGCTTTCGCAGCCGGCACGTTGTTGCTCGTGAGCAGTTTCAGGAACATGGGTATAGGCAGCTTGGTTGTTGATATGTCTGTCATATTCGACAAGTTTGAAGGATCTCGGTGTATTTTTTCTGTTTTTGCTTCACTGTACGTTCAACAAAAGGGCCGGAACGAGGAAGACGGACGCGTATGTCACCGTACGCGTTCAAGTGGTTGATGTGCTTAATGAAGCGCGCATGCCGCAGGCGTAGCCGCTGCGCGCCACTGTTTGTCCCTATTTGCGATTTTACAGGAAAGGAAATGCCCGACGCTTGACCTGTCATCGCCATCATCTCCTTCGTTGCCTTCACCTCAGATCCCTCACACCATCATGATCAACTACATTCTGCTTGTATCACGCCAAGGTGAGCTCGTCTTTAAAATTTACTGCAATTCATTTACCTCCAACGTATCTGTAGGCAAAGTACGATTGGCGAAATGGTTCCTCACGATGCCACAGAAGCAGAAGGCTAAGATCGTGAAGGATGTTACGCAGCTGGTCCTTGCGCGTAGAACGCGGATGTGCAACTTCTTGGAGTATAAAGGTATGTACAACACTCTGTTACTATAGCTAATACTCAATGTGTACTCGGTACAGACACGAAGGTCGTCTATAGGCGATATGCGTCGCTGTTCTTCGTGTGCGGGATCAGCTCGGGGGACAATGAGTTGATCACTCTGGAGATCATTCACCGATATGTGGAAGTGCTGGATCGATACTTTGGCAATGTGAGTCGAGTACTGTTTGGTCGCTGCCCCAGCTTATAAAGGAATATCTCGATTACAGGTTTGCGAGCTCGATCTGTAAGCATCCTGTATCCTGTATCCTCTATCGTCCTACCCATTGGCTGAAATATATGTCGCTAGAATCTTCAACTTCCAGAAAGCATACGCGGTGCGTGTCAGAAAATGTTCCGTATTAGAGCACATAATGACACGGGGCTTGTCATAGATCCTTGACGAACTCATCATTACTGGGGAACTCCAAGAATCGTCAAAGAAATCGGTTCTTCGAGTGGTATGTCCAGTACAAGATAAACTCATCTGCTACTGAACGCACTCTTTATAATACAGGTAACACAAGCAGACACCGTGGAAGAGCAAGAGAACAGCGAGGATACGCTAGCGCGTCTGGGCAGTGCAGGTCTGTTGTGACGAGTTCTTTTCTCTCTTCATCTTGATTGGTTGACTGGATTCTACCCTTTCCTAGCGGGCATCAGTGCACTTGCGAGCCGGGCAGTACGACCGCCCGGCCCTGTTTCATATAACATGTAGTCTCATTTTCGCGCGCATCTCTCTCTGTACTTCTACGTTTCTCTTTGGTTTCATCCGGAATTTTATTGTTACTTAGTCCTTGCACGCACAGCAGTATCGTTTGCACTTCATGATAACCCGCCGGAAAGTGACAATGAAGTTTGCTTAACCCAGCTTCAAGAGTTATGTGCGTGCATATGTTTATTGTAAAAGTAGAGCACAATTAGGTCTGCTCTGACGAAACTAGTGCTACCAGTCGTTGAGTGACTTCGCCCCTGGTCGTACGAGGTTGAGCCCGCCGCGGAGCAGTGGTGGTATAATCTTGCCACCGATAATGGTGTCGCGGACGATGGCATCCACAACATGTGGCGTTACTCGCCCGTACCATATCGATGAACCTTGCGGTGTGTATATCTATGGAAAAATAGGTCAGCATGAAACAAGCTGATTTTTCAATAGACACTCACTATGCAGTTTCCGGCAAACTTATGACCGCCAATATGCGAACACTTGAGGATAAGAGCACGTTTATTGTCCCAGTCAGGTGAATGTGAGTCGTATGTCTTGAGTAACCGGAGGTACTCCGCATCCTTCTCTTCCTGAGTACCCTTAAAATCTTCAAGTGGTGGCCCGTATGTGCTTGTGTCCTCAAGTTGTGTGTGGACCTCCCAGCCTTCCCGCTCAAGCGCGACAGTTAAACCTACGCAAGATCAATATCAGTCAGGTAATTAGACAAAAGAAGGGGGTGAAAGAAGTAGCATACCGTGCTCCAGCTTCGGTGCAGTGATAGCACATCGATTGTCCCGCTTCTTGTGCGAGCCTGTAAGTTCACATGTAAATGAATATGTTTGTGAAATGTGCAGAAACAAATCGTAATCACATAGCAGGATGGCGACAGAGTATGGCAGCACCCAGGAGCGCACCGGACTGTCCTTCACTGTCGTACCGAATCGACCGACCGATGGGTCCAAAGCACTCTTGTATAACTGCTCGGCACCCTCAGACGTTCTTGGTACTTCCGAAACGACCTTGTAATCTGGAAATACAAGCACAGTGTCCCGATCGTCGTTGTCGCATACGGAGAAGTGACTTCCGTTCAGCACAGTAATCTTGCTGTTTGCGCTTGTGCTAAAGACACCATCGACAGACTTCGTTGATTCCGGAGGTGTAATGGTAGTGTTTGGTACGGGAGTGGTCTTAGGGGCGGATGATATTGCTGAGGAGAGGTGAGAGGCGAGCGAGCCTGATACCCAGGATATATCATGCGCCCAGTCTGTCTTGCCTGTCGATATCAAGACCTGCTCAAAGTTTTGGTGTGCAACGTCACTGAATAGCTGTGTTACATACTTGACGATGATATGGCTTCATAGTCCCGAGCATCTGAGTCTCTAGGTCAATACTAAACTTGCTCGGATACTCCTCGTGTCCTAGATAGTCCATACTCAAATGAGACACAGCAAGCGAAGGCCGAACACACCTTCATCACATGGGTCGGCGCAACCCCTGCATTCCTCCGTTGAGACGGGTATATGAGCCTCCTCGAGTTCGGTGCTGATAGCCTGCATGTCGAGGTTGTGTCCAAGGACATATGCAGTTAGTTTCCTGAACGCGCTCATGTCTTATATAGCCCCAAGTTGTTTATCTTGAGCGCGTGAGTGTGCGAGGTGATTGCATGCGACATTCGGAAGCGGAGGGACTTTTATATGCTCTTTGCGAAAATGTTGGCCGGACAGGGACGCATGCGTTTACGATTCTGGACTTTGCACTCTCAATTATGGGCGGCTGCGTCTGGCTGCGCTGAATAAACTGTTTATCAGATAAGATTGCCGACCGTCGCGCAGCCCCGTTCCCCCAATGAGATCCTCTCTCCTCGCTGCCAATCGCTTCGACGATCACAGCTTGACACACCTCGTTCACATAAAACTTGGCCGCGGCATACTGTGTGCACAAGTGGAGAACAACTGTAAGTACAGCATAACATTCCTGGTAACCTACAAACGGCAGGAACGGGTAACAACTATCACGCACTAGCTCAGATACGTACAAGATATTCTACATTCGTAATATGGTATCCTAGATAACTGTCTGTGGCGTACGTCTCATAATCTTTGCAGCCTAACATAGCGACATTGAAACGCGCCAGGTATCTTTAGTTACTGTAAACAAAGCGTCTGATCACGCCGCGGCACCGAACCTGGGAGCACCACAGAGCATACGTCTGCACGCCAGATGTGTCGGGAAACACGGTGGATAGCCCGATGATAGGCCATTAGTATTGGGTGTGCGCAGTGCGCAGTTAGATAGCGTGCATTGGATGGAGCGCGACGTACAGCGCTGGGGAGTGTTTCCGGGAAGCTGACGGTCAGCCAGCCTTCGAGCCGACTATGCACCATGCATATCCGGGATGAACGGCGTGACGAGGTTCGACCGCTCATCGTTGTCATGCCTTGGGGTCTTGTTACCTCGTCTTCTGAGCCAGCCACTGATACCAAATCGCCGCGAGCGTTCTTCGACATCCGCGGCTGACTGCGTCGGATAGAACGCCTCGACGTATTTAGTCAGCCGCTGCCAACCGCTGGAACGGTCATGGAGTCCACGTCTTGAGTTCTCGACGGCTGACATGAGATATGTTGCAACGTCGGGGAAGGTGATGGGCAACGTTGGCCAGGGGTTTTGTGATGTCGAGGGAATCGTGTACCATTTGGACATTGCTCCGTCAGCATCCTCGCGCAAGTACGCTGGTGTTGGCGACAAACTGTACGAGTAAGGCAAGACGGACGGGTCGCTTGAGGTACGATAGCGCATCCTGTGTTCTGGTGGAACTGGCATGTCTATCGTCATATACAGAATGACATGCCAGTCTGGTGAAGATTGGTGCAACTTGACGTATAGTCAGCAGGCATCGAGATTGTCAGCCTATTGACGAACATACCTTTACGAAATTAATGACTATGCGTAATTGCATGGGAGCCTTTATCAGAGCCATGGCTTCGACCGTGGCTTGCAGTCGCGTTCCACTCATCCGGGCCATAAGCATCAGCATATCATGCCAATTCGGCGACTTGAAATGCAGTGGCGGCGCACGCCCGTACGGCAAACCAATCACATCTGGAATTGGGCCGCTCATGGGCTTTAATTCTGGTGTCATGACAGGGGGACTAAACCCAATTGCTACGGGAAGTATTTGTCAAAACAAATAAAATATACAAACATTGGACTGATCACTTACTGACACCTCTCAACAGCTCATCATCGATGTACTGGTTTGTACTGGGAGGTGAAACGGTTAGGGGAGGTCGCTGCGCTGACGATGACGATGGACCTGGGCGCGCGTCCCCTTCCTCCACAACGGGTAGCGGTGGAGTTCGCGCTGGCAGTGCCTGATGCGCAGGTGGGCGCGTCGGATCACCTAGCGACTCCGGCATCGGCGGGCGAGCTGTATTGCGTCCAAAGGCCCCAAAAGATTGCGAGCGTCCACCTTTGCCTTCAGGTTCACGCGTGGCTGACGATGGCACGGTCGGTACGGAGATCGCGGAGGTGCTACGCCCCAGCGTTGGAGGCGTCGACGGTCTCAAAGCCGCTTGGGAAGACGGGCCCGGGATTGAGACAGGTGGCGGCACAGAGGACGGCAACGTAGCGAGGTTGGGTGATGTGTGTGTTGTTGCAGGCGCCGATCTCGAAGCGGGTGTCAAGGGCGGACGGGCAGTAACATCGACAATATCTTCGTACTGTGGCAATGTGGGCTGACGTGGGGGCTGAGGGATAGGTTGAGAGCTATGGGTTGACGATGCAGACACAGACGATATCGATGTCGTACGCCCGGGCGTACGATCTTGTACGATCAACGTCCGCGCAAACTCCTCGTCGTCGTGAATTTGTTGGTAGCTCAACACTGGACTACCAGTATATATGCTCGCGTCATCGCCGAAATGCGACTGCCGCGGGGACTCCTGCGCTGGTGCACTCGGGGACGATGGGAAAGGGGTATATGCCGGTGTGAAGGATGGTGGAGATATCGGTGCGTAGATATGACTGTCGTTTGGTCTTGCACGGCCTATGTTTTCATCGAGCAGCGAGGGCGGAGACGCGGACAACACGGGAGAAGACACTTGTAAAGACGCTTGGAGCGCACGAGCAAGTTCCTCGTCCTCGCGCCGCTTAGCCTCATCTTCGTCCTGTGCAGACAGCGTTAGTGCTCGCTGCAGTTCCTGTGCCTCCAGGTCTATTCGACGTTGCTCAGAGTCCTGTCTGACATGACTACTCTCAATCCTGGGTTGAACAGGCGGTCTTGGCTGTTCCTCTCGAGGTGAACTCAATCTTGTGCCTGGGAGACGATGTCCATTCGTGTGCGGGTGGACAGTGCTAGCACCAGAGGCATCTGGGGGCGTAGAATGAGGTGGTTTAGGGGGTAATGGCGGCACGTTGCGGTCAGGTCGTTGGGGGATCGGCGGGGCGGGAGCAGAGACCGAATGCCTGATCTGCGGTGGTGGTGGACGGTATACTTGCGGCGTTGACGGGATCTGAGGTTGCGGAAATGAGGGCGCACCAAAGAATAAGTCTCCTGATAGATCCCTCGAGTACGCTCTGTGTGGTGGCAGCGGAGGTGCCCGCACAGGTCCTTGTCCACCAGGCTGCAAGGCCGTCGGTATTGGCATCGGCGGTCCTCCAGCAGGTCTTGGCGGCCCATACCCTTGATTGGGGAACACGGCAGGATTATAGAATCCTGGCACTGCCTGAGGGATATAAGTACGAGGTTGCTGCTGCCTAGGACGATCTGCAGGCGGATAAGGAGCAGCGAAGGGCGGATAGCGGCTGTCTCCCCACGGAGAAGCCATCTCGACCGCGATTATTAGGGCTACACAGGATGGTGGTGGTCAGAACGAAAGAAATTATGGCTACAATAGAAAGAGTCCGAGTATATCTGAATCAAGGGCTGACTGCCACCAGAAAGCAACGAACCGTCATTCAGGGCGAGGCCAAGAGGCGATCTACCCGACTGACAGCGCCACGCCCATGTACCGATGTATCAGTTATAGGAGGCGCCCACTACCGTCGGTTCAGCTACTAGTCTTATATTGTTGCATCCCCTTGCCTTGTCGACAGGAGTCATCGCAACGTGTGTTTCATGCAGTAGAGTGGGTAAGCTGGAGAGCTATCCCTGATGGTATTTAATAGCACAGGTAGATAACTCTAGCCTACATGCAAGGAATGACCAGAGTGCAGAGCAAATGTGGATGGTGAGAGAACGGAAGGGAAAGTGTGCGATGAGAGGAGAGGGATGGCGTGCATGATGATATAGTTGCGTGGATGATGAAGAGAGGAAGATCAGAGATGAACGACTGAATGACATGAACAGTGACCAGATATGCAAACCAAACGTGAGAAAGGAACACTCGTGCGCGCAAAGAAAATGCAAGGATAGCAGGGGAACGACTAATCATGACCAAGGTTCGTTATCGTGCACTAGCAAGGGCCGACGCAGGCACTGGCGGAGGAGCCATTGGCCCTACGGTGGACGTTGTTGACACGCGCGGTGGACCCCGGCCAGGCACCGTCGAAGTTTTGAAACCCAATTGTCGCATAACGGCTACCAAATCAGCCTTCTGTACAGGCTTCGCGAGGTACCCAGAAAACAAGTTGCTGTGTTCCGCTGGTTCTGAGGACCCATACGCACTGACTGCGATAATCGGGATATTCGCGTTCTTGTTGTTCGTGGTTTGGATATATTTCGCTGCACCCTCGCCGTCAACTGCAGTACATCTCAGTACACCTGGAAACATAGATCAAAACGGGAAATATGACGCACGTATCGGCATGTGGAGATCCATCAGGATACAGTCGAATTCTAAGCGTAGGCATTTAGTACCTCATCTCAGAATATGTGGCGCAACACTCACTTATATCACCCATAGCAACACTAATAGCCTCAGAGCCATCCGCTACCACGACACAGCGACAGCCTAGCCGGATGAGCAATGTCTCAATGATCTTAGCTGTGATGGGGTTGTCTTCAGCCAACAAACAAGTTACTGCCCGGTCGTGGGGGTCTGGGGCCCGCTTTAGATCAATGGACGCAACCGACGATGGTGGAGTATGCGCCTCGTAGCCCGGATGCTGTGAAACGGATGTCGACCACGTTGAGTCTGACTGCGATCCATCGCCACTAGTTGAGACAGACGCCGTCCGCAGACGACTGGGCATGGAATTACGGCGGTGTATATCGCCCTCGAGGTGGTTAAGCTTGAATCGCTCTACTGCGCCGAAGTCAGAGGGTTTCCTTGCATGGATACTGCCCGCACTGCCCGGCGTTGGCGGCCCGCGTGATGGCGATGATGCAATCGACGAGGTCGACGTCGCGGGAGAAGGAGGTCCGCCCGAGGAACTCTTTGGAAGGCCCTCGGCCGTCGTGATCACACTCGTTGGTTTCTTCACGCGTGCCGACACACTCTTGCGTCGCGCATGCATGGGAGAGGGATCGGAGAGCGTATGCGAGATCGGCACTAGCTGGTCTGTCCTCAGCTTGCGGATGACATCGTCGTTGGCCTGTTTGAGGACGGGCAGGTTCTTGAAACTGAAGGAACCAAAATCATCGTCACTCGTCGCGTTCGCATCACGACTGACAGGCATAGGAGCCGCCATGGTTTGAGCAAAAGCTTCAGGCTGAGTGCTTGGACTCTCCGATGGCGGTGCCATAGCAGTCGGGACTGGTTGATCGTTCTCGTGGAAGAGCTGGAGGACGGCGCCACGAGGGTCGAAGTAATCAGTAGACTCCGGATCGGTAACCTGGGGAATGAAAGCGGCCTCAGTTGTCGTTACAGCTTTCCAATCGATGCCGTTAAAGAAGGGGTGCGCTTTCACTTCCTCCGCGCCGTTGGATCCGAGACGTTGAGTAGGGTCCAGGGTCATCAACCGCTTCATGAAATCCTTGGCTTCGTCTGAGACTTCGATATAGTCGTCGTGCCATTCAACGTGCCCCGATAGGATGTTCTCAAAGACCTTCTCTGGCGTCTCGTCGTGGAACGGTGGGATCCCGTAAAGGAACTCATAGGTGATAACACCTAACGCCCACTAGAATAGCAAGTTAGTACATTCTCTCGACTGAAGCAACGTGCATAACATACCCAATCGACGGCTGCATCGTCGCCACTTAGACCAAGGATAGTCTCAGGGGCAAGATAATCCGGAGTGCCTACAACCTTCTGTTCCCCAGGCGGTGTTCCTCCAGGAGTAGGGTGCGACCGAAGGTCCGTGGTCAGCTCCGTTGCGAAGGACTGCAACGGGCTGTCGCTGACCTGTTTCCCAGCATTCCGCCTCGTCTGAACCACCGATTCTGATCCGCTCGATTCACTATAGTCATCTGAAAGCGGCAGATAAGGCGATGATCCCGGTCGTGGTACTGACTGCGTGCGGTGGCTGAAATACGAACCGTGCATATCCGCTGCGAGCAGCGGCGAAGACATGTACGAGTCTATGGACGGCGGACGCGAGTTGTGTCGAGGACGACTTCGCTGGTACGTCATCTGGTTGTCCCGCGTCTGCCGCCCGAGTAGACCAATTCTGCTCAGTCCAAAGTCAGTAAGCTTCAGGTGGCCATGCTGGTCGATGAGCAGATTATCAGGTTTAAGATCACTGTAGAAGAGGGCCTGATGAGTATAGGTGATGCGCGGAGACGCTGATCACGCACCGATGTACAATACCACGTTGATGAAGAGATTCCAAACCCAAGACGACTTCGGCGACGTAGTTTCTCGTCCACTCTTCAGGTAGAGACCCGAGAGATTTGATGAGAGCGGCACAGTCACCACCATTAAGATACTCCATTACGAGATAAAGGTTCTCCTTGCTCTGGAAAGTAAAGTAAAGCTTTGCAACGAAAGGCGATTCCGCCTGTTTCATAAGAATCATTCGTTCCGCTTTCACGTTCGTAATCTGATTCTTCGCTATCATGTCTGCCTTCTTGAGCACCTTGATGGCAAAGTAGTCGCCCGTGACCTTCTTCTTCGCGAGGAAGACAGAGCCAAAGGCACCCTTGCTGATCGGCTTGATAATCTCGAAATCCTTGATCGACGTGGGCGTCGTTCGTGATAGCGGCGCGACAGAGGGTATTCGTGGGGAAAGGGGTACGCTGGTAACAGATGCTGTCGGGCTGATGATGGGTTGCGCGGTGGAGTGGCGGCGATGTACCCGACGCGCGGTCGCGGTTGGGACATCCTGCGGGGAAACCATGGGGGACATAGGAGGGGTAATCAAGAGCCGGGGCTCCAAGCTCTGCGCGAGTTTCCGTGGGCGTGGAGCGTACGAGATTCCAGGCATGGGAATTGGAAGCGAGTGTTCGTCGTTCAAGTCCATAGGGGGAGGTATATCGTCTGGATTAGATGACGCAACAATAGGCGCAGCCAGAGCTAGGGGGGAAGATATCGATGAAGGCGTAGACGAGCGAGTGTGGAGTGCACTCGGAGGCCAGTGGTAAGTCGGAACAGGCATAGGCACGGAAGATGCGGTGCTCGCGAGACTATCCGAGCGTTCCAGCCCACCGCCAGCTGCGAAGGGTATAGGTGATCCAGAAGCGTGAGGGGTAGGGTCAAAGGACGCACCATGAGCACCGAATGCATATTCCGAAGTGGTACTCGAGTGGTCGTCCTCGGTTTCTGTGAGGGTACCCAACGGCTGAGACTGCACATCCGCAGGGTCATCAACCTCGCATTCGCCTACGACACCTTCACCTGCCTCCTCTTCTTGCTCTTGTTCCTCCTCCGATGAGCTCCCGTCGTCGCCCGCCATAGACAGGGTTTGCTCAACCTTCTCCTCCCACTCCTGCCTGATCTTCTCAGAATACCGGATCGTATTCTGCATACGGACCACTTGGTCAACTTTCTGGCGCATGATACGGTCAACATCGTCAACCAATTGAGATAGTGCTGAGTCCTCGATTGGAGGCTTGTTCCATCGCCTGATCTGTGACATCTTCCTCTCCGATGCCGGCGATAACAATCGCTGCCTTTCAATAGGTTCCACCGCCTCTTCTTCCCTGAGTGCAGGCGTCTTCACCTCCGCCGCCAAAGAAAGAATGTCCTCGAGCTGCTCTAAAAGCTGCCGCTGCATCTTCTTGACACCCAGACGCTTCACCTTCAACGGACCAAGCCATAAGGATAACGTAGACGGACCTGATCCGGGACTGCTGGATGGTGAAAAAATAGGTATGCCTCGGTACTCCGGCACCGCTGCAGGTGACGCCCTGTCCATCGCCGTCTGCAGCTCACGGATAGTGTTGCGCAGCTCCCCAATGCTTTCGTTGCACTCGCCAATCTCCGCCTCGAGCCTATGCACCTCGCTGCAGGTCTCGTTGTGCTTCTCGAAATACCATTGGGGAATGTTGCACTCGCATATACGGCACAGAATCAGCGCGGTGCTGATTGGGCGCGCGAACGGGAATGGGGTCACGGGCTCTTCTGGCGAGCGCTCACTGAAGCCCACCTGAGCAGGTGGCTCGGGAGTCGAGGGCTCCTCGCCAATATCACCGCTTTCCAAGAGGATCGAAGGAGGTGGCTGCTGGTACTCCGGAGAGGCTATAGGCTTGACAACCCACATTGTATGCGTGGGATGACCGTCCTCACGGTCGATCATGAGCATGCCCTTGCCGTCCATAAGCTGGTAGAGTACAGCTTGACCAGGGTCGCGGTCACATTCGGGGTCAAAAAGCCTGAGCTTGAAGCGAACTTCAACCGTGCGCGAATCGTCCTCCATGAGCCGTCGGGTGGCGTCGCGGAAGACATGCCAGTCAGATGCAGCCAGAAGCTTGGACACTCGCGAACCGACCAGCTCCTCTGGGTCCCCACTATAAGTGAAGCGAACATCAGCACGCGGAAAATGGTGTGCTAGCGGGGTCAGTAGAACGTACCCTATGACATTACGCCATGCATAGTTGATCCACAGGAAATGATCACCATCCAAACTAAGCTCCATGACGATGTTCTGGTTCTGCGCGGTCTCCGCCTGCAGTCGAAGCCGCTCCGTTGCAAGCACACGAGCAGATTCGTTGTTGTCATACTTGGATGAACTTCGCGGTTGGTCAGGTTCTTCCTGTGTGCTGGGATGCGGGGGCGTAGCAGTCAGGTCCTTGGGAGCATCAGTTCTACTGCGACGTCCAGCACTTGTCGTCCGCTGCATACGTAACCGCGATTCCTCTTCCAAGCCCACCTTGATGGCACTACCGCTCTCAGACATTTCCTGTCTCAAAGACGGTGTCATGGGAAGTGCAGCGGCAACATCTTCATCGGCGGGTTTCATCACGAACAACAAAGGCTCCTCTTGCTCATCATCGTTGTCGTCAAAATTCCAGAACTGTTTCTCAGCCTCCCACCATTCGACGACACGACTGAGACTTGCAATGGCGAGGAGGACCTGGACATACCAATTCCTACCGTGCCAGTCAGGGTGTTCGTCCCATGTCTGACCGATCTTCTGTACACGTTGGACAAGTTGCTCGCATGTCTTGGGCTTCGCTGTGAGTTGTCCAATGGACATGTCTTGCACGTCGGTGGCAACGGCTATGATATCGTACAGCGTGGTCATAATGGGGTCAACAGGATCATCGACGAGAATGCGCGAGGAGCGCCGGTGGTTCATGGACACAGCTGAATCTGGAAACGCGGAGCGAGGCAGCGGTGAGCGTGATCGAGAAGTGGAACGTGAGCTTGCACCAGAACGCGATGGCCGTGTGGGGATGTGTATCGTGCGTGATAGTCGACGGCTAGCGAGGCCGGTCCAGCTCCCCGCCGAGGAGTTGGTGTTATCACGCTTGCGGGGACTGACGACCTCAGGAGGAGGCGTCGCACTGCTAGCGGGGCTAGCACTTCCTGCGGAAAGGGGAAGGTGGGTCAGCGATTTGCTTTCCCGCGGTAGGGTGGACTGCCGACGCAAGGAGGCCGGGCTGTGTGAAGCAGGGCTGTTGGAAGATATAGAAGCTGCACAGAACGTAAGAGGAAAACACGCGTTGTTGGTTAGCATCAGAAGAATTCGAGGCTCGGTTAATGACATACGCTGTCGGCCGCGAGTGCTGCCCTCAGGCTCCGCCTCGTATCCCCCATCGGACACCTCGTCGAACTGGAGGGCCGATCTGAGTTCAGCAGGCTGCAGAATGAAGCCCTCACGGAGAGGGTCGCCAGTTTCCCCTTGATGCGCGTCGCGATCGCGGTCGAGGTCTAACTCGCGTTGTTCGCGCTCATATTCCTGCTCGTGCTCGTTCTCCCTGAGACGCTCCTCGAAGAAGGCGGTGATAGAGTTAGTGACTCGTTGCAGCTCCTTGTCGCATTCCTGCTTGGCAGCCTTGAGACGACGATAGACGTGTCGTCTGACGAAGGGCATGGACACGGTATTGGCGGCAGATGCATGGGAGCTGACGTTAGACAACTGAGACTGAATGGGGATCGCTGGCAGAACGGTCTCTGGGGAGAACACGAGAGGGCTGGGCGGTTGACGGCGTACGGCACTCGAGTCTGAGGACATGTAGGACCCGGAGAACGATCCTGGGGACGGCCGAGGCGATACCTGGAGAGGTAAAGGAGAGAAAGACGAGCGAGATAACGGGAACGAGGGATACGAGCGAGAAGAGGACAAACAACCGGGTGTGGAGGGGTATAATCACAGTAACATGAGGGGTGAGAGCAAGATGGGGCGCGGCGACGGTGCGGACGACGTTGAGGACGGTGTTGCGGGCGAGGTGGAGGTTGAGGTTGCGAGTGTTGTGTGTGGGCGGAGGAGGATCGAGCTCACAGCAATCCCGCAGGCGCCCACGCGCATTTTGTCACATTTTGTCACCAATTCACGTTCCGTTTCAGAAAGCCGAACCTAGAGTTCGGTCTCGATCCCGTACTAGATTCTGCAGAATCCCACACCAAACATGGACGACTTTGGGACCGAATCGCCTCCACGTTCCCACACAAGAGCGCAGAGATCTTAGATCCAACCCCTGTTACCACCTCGTCGCCGTTGCGTCGCCGTTCTCGTGATGCCCAGACGCTGACCTGCGCTGACTTCATCTCTTACCTCTCGCTGCTTTCTTTTACAGCTGCCGCAATTTTACACTTCACTTTTGAACATTTCGCCGTATTTTCTACGGGCCAGCGGAGGATCGGCTTTGACCCGCTTGGCTGAGGGGCGGGACCTCTCCCATAATTGGACATCACCACGTGTTCGGATCTCGCAGATCGCCGATTAACCCCAACTTAGGTCCTAGCGCTTGCGTCCTCCCGAACCCGAAACTTAGCGGCTCCGTGGTCTCAGACTCAACCTCGAGCACGTCCATCACACAAGGCGTAGTCTACGCAGCGTGGACAGCGCAAGCAGCACCGAGAGGTAAGTCATAAATCGAACGTCTTACACCAGTCCTCTTACACGCCGTCATATTACATCTATTAGCTGCATCCCACAAGCCCGGTCACCTGTTTTAGCCTGTAAGCCACTTCTCCATTTACCTATGGAGTTCTCTATTCATTTCTGCACCGCCCTCCGACAGTCCTAAACATTCTAGGAAGACTATGTTCTCCCTGACCAAGTGTCTTCAGTCGGCTGCACGCGCCGTCTCCCGTCCGACCTCAACCTCAGCCGCATCGAGCTCACGATGGCTATCAACCAGCACGACGGCTCGTAACAGCGCGTTCGATCGTACAGCCAATGATGATCTTGAGAACACGCTGCGTGAAACAGCAGAGAGTCCCGAAGCAGCAAATGTCAAACCTCAGGGACAAAATCACAAAGGTGCGTGCACGGCTTTGTGTCATTTGATGCACCACTCACTCTTACGTTTATGCTGTGTCCGTTTCATTCCAGGGACAAGGCAAGCGTATAATAAGCAGAATCAGATTACGGTCAGGGGATGGAACACAGGCCAGGTATGTGTTTTCCCGTGAGCTGCATCCGCGCGCACCTCGTTCATGTCACTCATCCCATTCAAAGGTCACGACAGTCAAAGACTACCGTCGCTCGGGCCGCTTAGAACGCACCGAACCACGCGCACCGCGCAAACCATGGCAGCTGGGTCCCAACGCCAAAGTGTCGCGCGAGGCAGACGTGTTCTACCAGCTGGGTATCAACCCGTTAAACGAGGCGATGAACTCAAGATTGCTATCGAACTTCGTGACGACTATGGGCAAAGTAAGGCCCCGTTCGGTGACGAACCTGACATGGAAGACGCAGCGACGGCTTGGAAAGGCGATTCGTCGGGCAAAAATGATGGGCATCATCCCCATCCTCAGCAGGCGGCCGTTGGTCTCGCAGGGCATGGACAACTTGCTCCAGCAAGCTGAACCTAAGTCTCAGGCTGGATTCAAGCCTCCCCGGTAAAGATGGTAGATGCGGAGATCGGCGGGTTCAGTCTGCGTGCGTAACGTATTAGACGCAATACTACACTCGTTCTGCTCGAATTCATCGGAGGCCCAAGCGGCACTTCGTTGTTCTGCATCGCAAATTGAATGCACAGTGTGCTGCTGACTCCATTATTTTGTGTCGAACGATAGGGGGCCCGGGTCGTACCTCGGCCGCAACATGCGTGCAGCATTATGCCACATCTTTTAAATTCGGACCTAACTATGCGACATGCACGCGACCGTCTCGTGGCCTGCTTAGTGTACGAAGGGTCGACGTCTACGTATGCAGCGACCCTCACGCGTCCATCTCCGTTCTCTCGGCTTCGCATTTAGAGTGCAGATACATCACAACACACGACATGAAAGTTCCCTTCATTTCTCACATTAGACTGAACCCGAACGTCACAATCACGAAGCGCGACGCTGAGACCAAAACCAAGAGCTAGGCACGAACGATAGAACAGGGCTTATCTCCCACCTCGAGCCGTGAACAGTGATGCTCACGTCTACCTGTAACTCCATCCTGTACTCCAGTCTGCCACCATCTATTCGGGCGCAGGCCACAATGATCTCCTGCGCCCGCAAGGGGTTTCGCAGCGTGTGCGATCATGACACAACCACAACTTACAAGATGCCGGATTGTCGCAGTCGGTGTTGTCCGTGAACGCCGTCATCGACAGTCCGTCATCGCCTTCGAGACCGTCTGGGCCTTGATGCGGACGAGGGCGAAGCGCAAAGTGAAGATGGGGGTGGTCACCTGCGCAGCTGGCCATGGAACAAGCCGTGAACGTTTAGACCGTAGCGGTGGCGCGGGCGAGCAAAAGCCCATCTTGGCGACTTTGCGGACAAAACGTGTAGAAGTCCCTATTAGGCGTCATCACAGACAAAGTGCAATAAAAATAAGCCTGAAAAAGCGCGAAGATAGTACAAGAATCATAGTTCGGCTAGGAGCATGCTCGCAAGGTTCTGCACCACCTGATCTCCCATCGCTTTGTCGACTGCCTCTTCGAGATGCCGTTTAGGGTCTTGCTTGCCTACGTGCCGTGTCTTCAATTGCTCGGCCGTGAGCGTCGATTCTTCCTGAACGGACTTGTTGTATGCTGATGAGAGCGCAAGCATTGCCTGCGCAGCACGGATCGTTGAATGATGTATTCTTACGGAGTTAGCCAACAAAGTGGGCGTACCTTGATCGCCTTCTCGTTCGACTCCTTGTGTGAGTGGAAGTCCCTGAGCGTGAGACCCTCTGTCCAGTTTCGCTTGTGGAGGTTCATGAGCATGTTCTGCTCGAGCTCTGACTTGCGGTTTGTTGCTTTCGAGTCGACAGCGATGGAGTAATAATGTCTGTTCAGACCGTGGATGAGGGCTTGGATGGTGGGTTTGTTGATATGTCCAATATTCGATGTTGTCTGACGAGGTTCATTGCCGGAGACGATCGTTTGCGGTTGAATGAGCCGGAAAGCGTCGATAACGACCTTTCCCTTTACGGACTGAATGGGGTCAATGACAACGGCGACGGAACGCGAATCGAGGGACTCGAATGACTAATTCCCGGGTTAATTGAATGCGGGGACAGTTTATAGGCCGGCCGAGAACTGACCTGTTGAGTGTTAATGTCGACACTTGACAACCAGCAGCCGAATCCGGGATGGGAGTGGTACCAGCCAACGACCGTCTCGGATCTGGGCACAACGTACGTGAGCTCCAGCACGTTGCCAGAGATATAGGATAAACTCACCGCCCGGTCTGCTTGAGCATTTCCATCATCTTCATTTGAAAGACGTGGTCCACGGACTCGACGGAGACGGTTGTTCCAGACTGAGGCATGGCAAAGACGTCTATTACGTCGACCTTGTAGTCGTCTACGAACTCCCCAATCATTAGACCCATGACTTCCATGGGTACACCCGCACGGCCGTGCTTCAACATCTAAAGCGACGTAACGCGTAAGTTCGCATCGAGCCATGCAAAGCTTGGAAGTGCACACCTTGAGAAGGGCAAGAGAGGATATGTGAATGGTTTCACCGCTATACAAGCGTCACTGAGTATTCCAGAGGCTGAACAAGCGGAAGTTGCTCACTTATCAGGAACGGCAGCCTCTCCTCTGCGATGGCCCTGGCCTTGCGCCTGGGCAATCATCTGTGCATAATCCGCATCCATATCTTCGTATCTGTGTCCAGAGGTGCAGGTCGTATACAAGTCGTGGTCGAGAGCAAGAGCAGCCAAGTACGCGTCGGCTTACGCGTCCGCACACAGACGCACTCAATACAGACGCCACGTGGATCTCTCCGCCACGTGTTTCCCGCTTTAGGCTGTCTCATAGACGCCAATCATCATTCCCCAGGATTCATGGGCGCCAATGCGTCTTGAACCCTTGCGCGAATGACCAGCGAGCTCTCGAATGCACTCAACCCGCATGTCGTCCAGCAACGCCGACGCAGATCCGCATATACTCACCGCGAACAGAATGGGCCAGCTCCTGCCGCGCCGCCAATGCGCGCTGCGCTCACGCAGCCTCCACAGCCGTCTGCACGGCACCGGAGTGAGCTCGAGCTTGCGGTCGTAGAGCCGCCACCTCCCCCTCCTCGGTAAGAGACATGGCGTACGAACATCGAGAGATATTCTGACGTTTTGGAAGGCCTCTATTACCGGCAAAGCCGCCGCTGCCTAAGGCCGCCCAAGCCTTACAGCAACTCGCCCAAGCCATGATGGCTACTAAACATGCGGCCGAGCAGGAGCGCACCCGCCGCATCGCCTGGGAGCAGGAACAAGAGGCCAAGTATCAGCAGCGTCAGGCCGAACTCGAGCAGAAGCTCGCCTCGATGGAGTCAGAGATGTCCATCTTGAAAGCCGTCATGACCATGCAGCAGCCTGCGCCCCAGGCGCCCGCAATACCTCAGAATTATGCTGGAGAAATCATCGAGCAGACGGAATATCAGCCTCCTTACCCCATACCTGCGGCGTATATTGAGGAGGTGCCCCCTCAGCCTGCTACGCCTCAACACGAGCAGGACCCGTATACGCATGGTTGGCAGGCTATGTCGCCAACCGAACAGTCTCCGAACATGCGCCCACCTCTATTTCCCGCTTTCGAAGAGGGCTGTTCCAGCCGTCCTCTATCTGCACCGATATTCAGCCCAAATCACAGTCTCTCGCACTCTCCCAGCGCAGTTCCGTCGCCCAGCGATGGGTGGATGGCGTCGCCATCGCCCAGCGTCATGTCGCCTGCAGGCGGAACAGACGCAAGCTCCTCGATCATGTCCCCCTCTTCCACTTCCCTCGGGAAACGCAGAACCCCGCCGCGGAGCTCATCCCGCGCCCCAACCCAAGCTGATGACAGCAGCGCAGACGAATCCGACGCCTCAGCAGTCAACCAGCCCCGGAAGAGACGAAATGGCCATGACAATCGATGTCTCACTATCCAGGTGAAGTTAAATATTCCTCATTCACTGGTATGTCTGATACTAACACCTTTGACCAGGCCGCTATCCGCAAACACATCTTTCACTGCATGCAAACCGAGCCCAGCGAGCCGCTCCCACCTGCCCACGTCGACGGCACCACCATCGCCCCCTCCGACCCTGTACGTTTTGATTGGTCCAAAACGGCCAAGAAATCGAAACATAACGCACTGATGAAGAAGCGCATCGTCGACGACCTCAAGGCGAGCCGCAAGCGGTACAAACACGTCCCAGAGAAGGACTTCAACGACAAGACTCTCGACGCCGGGTTCGACCAGGCATTTACGACGCTGAGGCAGAAGTTCAAGACGCAGCAGGACGACGCGGCGGCAATGCACAACCGGTGGCGCGAAGACCAGAAGGCTATGAAGGCGCGGCGGAAGGAGCGTAAGAAGATTGTATGTGCAACTACTTCACACTTCATGAATTTGTCCTCAACATGTTTCTCAGAAATTAGCTACACGCACTGCCTCGCGTGCCCGCCTACCCACCTACGCCCACCCAACATTCGACAGCGCCCTCCAACTCGACTGTATGTCCTCCGAAGAGTCCGAGTCCGAGTCCACGTTCGCCATCCCCTCAGGCGAGACCGGCATCACCCAGATCCTCCGGGTCCGCGGCCTTCCCTGGCGCAGCGCACGCCTCCAACGCTTCTACGCCGCGCTCGACGCCGCGGCGGAGTCCCCCACAACACTTCCCTCCGAGGACGAGGACGAGAACGACGGCGACCCGCCTCGAGGTCGAAAGCGCCGCCGGCCCCGTGCGTCGACGTCCTCCGCGACCCGGACGAAGGAGCGGCGCCCCGGCCCGCCGAAAGACGGGATGCACCTGCCCCCGCAGGGTGTGTGCGGCTGGATGGTCAGCCGGCGGTGGGTGCGCGACTGTGTGGACGGCGGGGACGCCGAGGTCGAGGAGCGTGTCGAGGCGCGGATGGACGATTCGAAGGATGAAGGATTCGATTGGGAGGCGTTTACTATGCTAGGGAACGAGTCGGACGATGAGCCCGTTCGGGGAGTGATGCCTGAGCCGTGGATCCCTCGATCGGATACAAGCTATGCGTTGGCGAACGCTTTGCAGGCACCATTGTAGATTGTAGCGCAGCACGATCATTTCGTTCTTCTGCATATCCCGCGCACATCGGCCATCGGACTGTGGACATTGGACGTCGTAGAGGCACAGTACGACCAACGTTCTAATACAGACTAATTGATGGTAGCGTAGTATCAGCAAATGCATTTTTTGGAACTGCAAGTGCGTCGTCTTTATGATACACATTCCGGAACAGTAAGTACAGCATAGATGGAAAACGGGGAACCGAAAACGACAGAGACAGCAAATGATCGCACAAGGAGGAATACTTATACAGGGGTTCCTCAGAGCAGTATACGTACATCTAAGTGTTCACTGACCACTGCTCGAGAGACGTCAGCCCCTGCGGGGGTAGCAGCAGAAACAGCGGGTATCTGTTTAGATATCGTCCATGCCGAAATCGAGCTCGATCTTCTCGCCCGGCTTGAACGCAGGAAGGCCTAAAAGCGCGTCGATCGCGATCAGAACCAGTTGATATATTGGGCTCAGGCACACGTACCTCGGTAAGGGCATCCAGAGCACCTGAAGGCATCTCCGAGGTAGCAGTTTCCACAACTACTCGTCGCCTTGGGCGCGGCGGCAGCGGCAGCGACCAACCTATCGCGCTCGCTCTTCTCGACCTCGACAGCCTGCCCCGCCTCGCTCCCATCCAGTAGCACGACCTTGGCCATTGCCTCCTCGGCCTCGATCTCGGCGAGCCCGCACGTGCAGCCCTTGCAGGCCTTCTTCCGCCGCGGCGCACCCTTGACCGCGGGCTCGCACGTCGGTGGGCGTGCGCGATCCGCGTCGGTGAGCAGGGCCTCCGCGTCGATCGGTGGCGTGGACGGTGCACTGAGCGTCCAAAGCGCCATCTTGGATGCCTTGCGCGCAGGGTCGATCTTGCGACGGAGCGGCATGGCTGCGGCGGAAGAGGGCCCGGCGGCGGGCTTTTGGGCGATGAGCTCGCCGGAGACGGGGGTGGTGGTAAGGAGTGTGAAGCCCGCGAGAGTCAGGGATGAAGACACATTCGCGACAGACTGTTCGGCGTTGTGTACGTGCAGGGTTCCGAGAGGCTGAAGGGCTACGAGGAGCTGGGCGAGGAGTGCAGAGAGGCGGCTTGCGAGGGCCTCATACTCCGCGGCAGCGAGGACGAGGTGCGCAGAAGCAAACGAAGCGGACTCCAGGTTGGTGGCTGCCGGTGTGCGGATGTGCGGGACGACGGTAAGCAATGGGTTCCGGTGGAAGGATCAGGCAGGACTCGGTTCGGGACTCACCACCGTCAAGGAGTCGGTCAAGCATGTGCTTGTCTACGGACCGGGTCTGCTCGAGGCTGGTGATGGTGTTCTGGTAGGTCCCATCGAGGGCGGTGGCAGGCGACCCGACGGCGAGGGCGGGGCCCTTGACCGGGGACGCAGCGAGGGTGCGCTGGACGTCGTTGGTCGCAACAGGGGCCACGAAGATTGCAGCGGGCGACATGGCGGGGCGAAGGAGGGCGGGTGGATAGGGTCCGGGAGGCTGTCGGCGAGTTTTAAAGGATGGACGTTGGGAAGAAAAGAAAGGAGGACGTGCTTGGTGAGAGAGCGCGGACGAGTGGGACGAGAAATCCAGAACCCGTCAGACGCCCGGGAGAAATGTCACGCTATTGGTCACTTTTGGTCACGGTCTCGCCCAGTGACTCCTCCCGCATGCCGGCGAATAGCAGCTCGAATATTCGCAACAAAAATTCGGGTCACAGCAGCATCAGTGCGCTGATGTGCGGCATCGCAGCGTGTGTAACAGGTGTGCTCAATTCTAAGCTGTTCGCTCGAACCGTTCGTTCGCTCAACCTGTTCGGGCGCTAGCTACCCTGCGGAAGAATTTTAGCCGGGTGAACTCGACCTCTCGGACGCGCCCCTTCGACAATACGACGGAGACTCGTCTTGCAGTCTCAATCATGCATAGTCCTCTCATAACAGAGTTATTCTCGCGATGTTTGCGAGAAGTATGATACTAAACAGTGCGGTACTTGCACAATGCTGCCTAGTGCAGCTGAAGAAAGAGAACGAAAAGTACATGGCTAGTCTCGACCCGCATTTGGCAAGCCATCAAACTCGTGTTTTCGCTTGCGGCGATGGCGTCACCTCTGCTGGTGAGCGAACAGGTCGAACGAACGGTTCGGGCGAACAGCTTAGAATTGAGCACACCTAACAGCGTCGCCATTCCGTGGCTAACGAGCGAGAAATGACACTCGCTGACAAACCAAAACGCCCATCCAGCCCGACGCGCCTCGACGAAAATCGTCACTGGGTCGCGTTATGTCCGGCACCGCACCCCTTTCTCGCGGTCGCTGCAATGTCTGCTAAACCGTACTGAAGCATACCGAACGTGTCCAATACGTGTCTCGACGTTGCCCAACATAAATTTAGCCTCTTCTATAGCTTCCACACCTCATCAGTCCGGCACCCCAACTCCCCCAACACACCGCCCACCGGGCCCTGCGAGTAATTGCGTCCATAAGGCCCGGCGATCGCGTTTATCATTCTGCAGCAGACAGCCCGTGGGAGCCAGTCAGCATCGCGTTATCTGATAAGACAAACCCCGCACTCACGCTTCCGGCCCACACACCAGTACCAATATCCGCTTTCCTGTTGGCCCTGTCGGCTGTGGTGATCCCCAGCGACCCAGCAGCCATTCCTTCCACCACGACGTGTCGTTGCCGTAACCAAGCGCACTGCGCACGGCGGCCATCCCGATGCGGCCTACCTGGACGCGGTCCATGGGCGCAGAATCCGTCCTCGATCCGTCCAACTTGTCCACGAACAATGAGACCTTGAGTTCATCTGGATGTTCCTGTGAATGCGCCACAAGCGGGCCCAGTACAGACGGCGGAGGCAGTTCTCCTGGCGTGCACGACGAGTGCAGGAGTGTGAACCGAGTCCGCCCCGATGTCGCATTGTCGTCTCTGCGCTCTTGCTCTCTCGCCAGTAGCGTCTGATGCACCAGTTGGTAAAACGGCGTTATGCCCGTCCCGCCTGAAATCTACCATCAGCCTCGTACCACACTCCCCGCCGCATCCACCAATCAACACAGCACTCACCATAATCACCTCGTCCCACACACCCTCTCTCCAAGCCCACGTCTGCACCGGACCGCGAATCTCAACGTGCTCACCCAATTGCTTCGTATGCAGCCACCGCGCGACCTCGCCCTTCTCATACTGCTTCACCCAGAAGCGCATCCGCCCTTCCGCGTCGAGCCCTTCGAGCGGCGTGTACGGCCTCTCAACCTGAATATCGTCGTCCTTGATGAACACACTCCATACTGGGGCAAGCGGTGCTCGTCCTGTAGATGCGTCCGGGGAGTGGGAGGCGGGCAGCGCGTCCTTGGGCACCTCGAGCGTGATGAGCCGCGTATCGCCGTCTGCGCACGGCTCGGACGCGTACACTGTGACGGGCGTGAAGTGCAACGGCGAGAGCACGGCGTCCGCCAACGTTGGGGCATGTCGCGAGCCGGAGGGCCAGAGGAAGTAGTACAGGCACGCGCCGCCTGCAAGGGCTCCGAGTACGACAGCGGGCACCCGCGACCTCGGCTTGCTCACGCTTGCGCCTGCACTTGGATCACTTGTGCTGGATGCATTCCGATGAAACGATGCTGGTCGATGCCAGGTGTTGTGTGTTTCGCGCTTTAACGACCTTGACGAGAATGCAAGAGACCGTTGGAAGATGTTTGCCCGGAACATGAGACTCAGACGTGCTGGGCTAAGGTTAGGAGCAGGAGCGTCCGGAGGCTAAGAAAGGGAAGGCGCCCGTAAGCGAGTCAAACAACACCAAGCACACACGCCACATCGCAAGCTCCCACTTCATACGTTCAGTCAGAGCAGTCCATTGGACGAAATCCATAGTCAAAATCACGATCATAAGCGACCATATATGTCTACACTACATTTCCATCATACAGTCATCCGGATACATGAGGTCCTCCACTACAGGCGACTCCGCCTCCTCAACCGCAGCCGCGGCTTGGTTCATCTTCCTCCTCCGGCGGTCCGGCCACTGCTCCGGGAGTACGCCATGAGTCACCTTCATGTGTCTCTTCAACAGGTCCTGGCGTACGAAGCTCTTCACCTGGAACGGCGCACACAGGTTGCACGTGTAAGGCTTGTACCCACCGTGGCTCGACATGTGCCGCTTGCACTCGTTCTTTCTCAGGAAGCGCATTCCGCTACCAGACACGACAGAGCATGAGAACCGTCAGCACATTGAACATGAAAAGGCGGAAGACGTAAACGACCAACCATTGCGGGCACTGGAATGGGCGGTGTTCCACATGCGAACCGACGTGCACGAGGATATGGTCCCTGCGCTTGTTCCGCTGCGAACATCCCTTGACATAGCACCGGAACTCCGGCAGGAGCTCCCCGCGCTCGGACAGCCTTCCCGCAAAGGCCTGCAAGAACGTCTTGTCCAGCTCGCAGCCGGGGTTCAGCATGCGGAACGTCTCCGCGCGAACGCGCAAGTCGTCAAGCTCGACGCCCTCGTGCGCGTTCAGCACGGGGGCTTGTTGGTTTCGAATCTGGGCCTTGGTCTCGTTGGAGATCGGCGCGAGAGGCATGCGAGGTCCGGCAGCAGAAGGTCCAGGCGCGGGGCCGGGAGCGTGCGCTACGTGGCCTGGCGGGGCGCCGAATTGGATCCCTAATCCATACGCAGATCGGGAAGGGAAGGCGGACGGGTGCATGTTGTGCCCCTGGCGTGCGCCCATATGTTGCGGGAGCGCCGGCGCAGGCATGAACAGGTTTGGCTGTCCGCCGGTCTTGCTGGTCTCGTCTTTCGCAGAAGCCGCAAGGACAGAGACGATAGCGGTGACCGCATCGTCCGGGAAATCTGCAGCCAAGTCTGGGGAGGGCCAGCGGGCGCCAGTCTGCGAGTCGTCGTTCTTTGTGTTGTCAGGTTCAGTCATCACCACGTCTTGATCCACGTCCATGTCTTCGTCGGACTTAGGCTCGGAGGGTCCAGAGAGATCAGCCGGGTTCACACACAGTTGTTGGGGTTGTGTCGCCAGTGCCGTGGTGCGGAGATTGACATCGGCCACGAGACCGATCACGGCGTCGTCCTTGGGGGTGTCTAGATCCATCATACGGGCCACGGATTTACCCTTCGAGTCTGAGTTCAATGCAGGGGTCACGATAGTGAAGCCAAGCGGAAGGTCCAGAGGCTCGGTAGGAGCAGGGGTGTTGAACATCATCAGGACATCGTCCGTCGGAGAGTACGACGGGCAGAACGGACTCGGGTCTTCTATCATTTCGAAGGAAGACTGGGCTGCGTAGTCCGCGCTCGGGCAGGTCGAGTAGGCCGCAACTTCCCCGAGTTTGAGTCCAGGCGGCACCGAGTCGACCGCCATAGGAGAACCGTCGTCGTAGAGCACAGAGGCCTTGCGCTTGGGCGGACGCGTCCCAGCCACGATTGCATTTGCAACAGCGCCAGAGGTAATCGGCTTGTTGACATACTGTGGGTTCGCCGGTTGAGCAGACATAGCCTCCTGGTGTTGCCCAAACGAAATACCAAGTCCAGCAAGCGGGCGGCGAGTAGGCGTGACAGGGATCGGCGCATGTATCGGCACAGAAAGCCTCTGCCAAAAGTTGCGTTCAGGCGTCGTCACCGGCTGATACCAGACGTTGGATTGCAGATCGTGGTCCCCATCGGCCGCCATACGGTCTTGCAGCAAACGGGCGGTAATATGAGCGGTGTCTTCGTGAACGAAGGAGGCCTGGGGCGGCGCGTTGATCATGTAGTTTCCAAAAGCATATTGTGGATGCGCGGCCAGCGTCGCAGAGGTCTGTCGTAAAGAGCGTGTTGGAATAGTCGGTATGTCATGGGCGCCGCTGAACCGTTGAACAAAACCATAGTCGTAAGTGCGCTTCATGTCGAGTTTGCCGGCGTTTGTAGAGTAGAATTAAAGTCCTATAGAGTAAGTAGCTATCGTAAAGGTCGTTAGTGTGCGATTAGCCCAGCAGATGAATTAGGATGTTGAGTAGAGTAGGATGTATGGGTCCCCAAGATCGTCGTCGGTAAGAACCCAACGAACATGGGCGCTTCAAGCGCGTCGAATAACCACGTGGGCATGTTTGCTACTATTTGCGCGCGAACTGTTGGGCGGCAGTCGAGGCAGCAGCGAAGGAACACGACGACTTGTTCCAGGACCGCGACCATGTCGAGAGGACGCTCAACATCACCTCATCCCCTGCACGATGCAGACGTCGACATGGATGTTGACACCAAGATTGAGAAGCCGGACGCGCGAGTCGTTATCGTCACCAACCTGACAAGAAACGTCGTCGAGGCCCATTTGCAAACCATCTTCAGCTTTTACGGCGAGATAACCAAAATCGACCTTCCATTATTCGGCAAATGTACGCTTTGTTGTATTCATGCTTACGCTTGTACTAACTATACACCAAGCCGGCCAAAACAGAGGCAAGGCTGCCCTTGAATATTCAGATGCCACAGCCGCGCATAAGGCAGCATCACACATGAACGGCGGACAGCTCGACGGTGCGGTACTCAAAGTGGAACTATCAGAGCTACCAGTGAGGTCACGCTCTCGGTCGCCACGACCCCCTCGCGCACGCAATGGACGCGACAGAGACCGTGAACGAGAGCGACTGCGCTCATTTTCTCGCTCGTACTCTCGCTCGCGTTCGCGCTCTCGCACGCCGCCACCACCACCACCCCCTCGTTTCGGTCGCCGAGGAATCGGCCGCGACCGTGATCGTGACCGCGACCGGTTTGATTCGTTCAGAGGCGGCAGAGGCGGGCGTCGTGGCCCGCCGCCTAGGGATACATACCGCCCATACTCTCGTTCGCGCTCCCGTTCACCCATCCGCCGTGGTGCAGAGCGCACACTCAGGAGACGGTCTCCCAGCTACGAGCGTGGAGGCACCAACTACAGACGCCGTTCGCGGTCGCGCAGCTATTCTGTGCGCTCTAGTAGGTCGCGTACGCGCTCGTTGTCGCGTTCCCGCACTCGGTCGAGGTCGTATTCCTCATCTTCGAGGTACTCTCGAAGCAGAACCCGTTCCAGGACCCCCAGCCGAGGAAGGAGAAGTGAGAGTAGGGACGATATTAGGGACAGTAGATCGCGCTCGCCACCACCTCGCGACTAGGACTTTGTGTCGTACTCGTAGTGCTTTCATGTATCAAAAGCTGTGCAATACGATGTTCAACCTCTTGGAACCCTGCAAAAACATGTGTTGCGCAAGACTCCATCGTATGATACTATAACAACAACGGCAGAGCTATACATAAAGCATACTAATCACTAACAGAGTCGTCATCCGCAAGGAAAGGGCTAGGTAGACAGCTGGTCAGTAGTAACTTTGACCACGTATGAAAGGACTTACGTATATTCATAGTCGTTGCGAATAGCATTCGCCATCCACTCTTCGTCCGCTTCTTGCTGTGGGAAACCTGGTCCACCAGCTATGCTGAGGATGACGGGTAGAAGCACAAGACCGTGCAATGCCCCGGATATAATCAATGTTATCCACATCCGGAAGTAGTATATCTAAACAAGCCGTGAGCCGTATTGTTTACAGTCGGGTAGGTGATCTTATACCTCCAACAATCGCGAGCGGGTTAGTGCCAAAACACTCATACCAATGAGCTTGGTAAAAGTGATGCCAGAGAGAACCTGGGAAAGCACGTCAGTATACCCTTCTGGAACGGCTGGAAATCACTCACTGAAGGACCAACGTCAACGAGTGCCGACCACATGCGCTCGTCTCGTTCCTTCTGCCCCGCGGGATGATCTACCGGGAGGCCTGTGCCTGCACTCATGAATGCTCTGGCTACATGAGCACAGAACTCCACTGCGATACCAAGTGATATGACCAGGTTAACGAGACTAATGGCGTTGAGATCAATACCCCACACGCCCATGACACCCATAACATTGACGACCGTCAACGCGACCACAGCAGTGACGATAGTACCGGTGCGCCACGAACCGAGGAGTAGGGCGGTCACAATGAGCACTGCGGCGAGGCCGAGGCCAAGGATGCGCTCCGTGATGGCGATTATATGAGCATATTGGTCGAAGAATACGTAGTGATAGGAATATGGGAAAACGTTGAGACCTGTGTCTTGCGATATCTCGTCTGCTATACGGTGTGCGGCATGGAACGAGTTGATGTAGTCAGCTTGAGACTTCAGCGGGGTATGGGAAGTGCGGAAATGTGATGCAGTTACAGCATCGCCGCCAGCACTGAGGGACAGTGCGGTACCGAAGGGTGCCTGCCCGGCGAGCTGGCAGTCGGAAGTAGTAGGCGAGATGAGCCACTGGTTGAGGTATTTCATGAACTCGTCCCCTTCAGGTAGACCATCCATTGTGATGTTCCAAGCAGGATCATGATCCTCGTAACACGGTCTACAGATACGAGGGGACTGCCGGTCAGAGCAGAACTCTCCAGGGCGCCTTCGGTTGAAACGACAACACTTGTCATTCGTAGGGTTGAGCCATGAGAGCATGTTGTCTATCCACGAAGCGGCAGGATCTGCGATATACGAGGATCCCTTCACCTCTAGCTCTCGTTTTCGCTCTCCTTCCAAACGATTCGCGACGGATAGATCTTGACACGTCGTGAAGCGTCCACACAGTGCCTGCTGTGTCGAGCGCGTGGTGACGTCCGTATCAGCAACAACGAAATATACAGGTGGTCCGATGTCAAGATAGGCGTCGACATGATCGAACCAGTCAATGAGATATGAATCCGAAGGCAACGCAAGCCGCTGATCTGTTGCATTGCTGAATATCACGACTGCACCATTTCTAACGAATATACTCACCTAGACCAAGTTGTATATGTTGTATCGATATGATTGAACACACCAGTAATCCCGTAAAGGCAAGTAGGACTATGCCTTTTACTGAGGGCTTCAGTAGGAAAGGCGCATAGCGTTGGCGGATGAGTTTGGCCATGGAGCTTAGTCCGCTTCCAGCCGGTTGTGGCTCGGTCAATGCTATGCGCGACGGTATACGGATGCATGGGAAGCAATCCACCCTGCTCGCCTGAGTCATCATCAGTGTTATATTCACACAGTGGAGCTAAATGAAAGAACTCACCTCGATTCTTCGCTGATCAAGAGCTAAAGCACTGATGAATACTGTCACTTGCAACAGCGCATTCAACAGCACACTCCCTGCCGCGTACAAAGCAAAGTTCCGTACAGCAGGCATAGGCACGATCGCTCCCAAGGCAAACGCCGCTGTTTCAGTAACCGTACTCAACAAGACGGATGGTCCCATCTTAGCTAGTGTTCGAGCAACTCGTTCCTCTACTGACAGGAACAGAGGAACAGATGCAGAAGCTACATCCACCTCCATGGAATCCTCATTAGATTGCGACGGATCAAATTGGAGGCCCGCTCGTGATTGTCTGGGAGACATGGGGGTGGTTGCGCCGAAACCTGCGAAAGTGGAGGCATTGGGACCGTGCATCGTGTTCTGACGATCCATCTCGTGCACCAGTATGAAGATGTTATCGACGCCGACAGCTAGGACAAGGAAGGGAATGACCTCGGCGATGATGAGTGTGCATTTCACACCGAGGAGAGAGAAGAAACCGACGGAGGAAGACACCGACAGTAATACGAGGGTGATGCTAAAGAGTCCTAGCGATACTTTGGTTCCGACGAATAATTTGCGGGGAAGTCGTGGAAGTAAGGTTGGAGTGTCACGGGAGTCGATTGACAGTGTGGATGCACCCGAACTTGCTGCCGTGAAGAACTTGGGAAAGTTTCGTGCCCATCTCCTCAGCGAAGCAAACAATCCCTCCTCCTCTCGACCAACGGAACCATTGCCTAACGTCAAAGACACATAGATGAACATTGCGAGGTAGGAAAAGACGACGATAGGAATGTCGGTATTCGTGCTCTTGTTGATTTCTTCTTGCAGAGAGACACCCGTAGAAAATGCTATGCGCAGTCCCGCTTCTGAAGGCGCCCGTTCGCTCAAGCCTTGTAGGTAAGAACGCAATGTACGCTCCCATTCCATCGCCCTTGCTTGCTCCTCCTCGTTGAGCGAATTATTCAAAACGACTGTAACAACAAGAGACTGTGCTCCCAGATAATCCTTGGATCCATCTTCGGCCGAGGGAACACCGCCGAGCACGTACTGGGGCGAGAGCGGCTGCATGAAGTCCGGAAGACAAAGAACGGGAGAATCAGCGCAACTCAATAAATGGCTCCGCCACGTCTTTGGATTGTACGAGCTCAGGTCGTTACCGAACCACCCAGCTACAGATTGGACTACACACGATCCGTCTGGGCCAGATGGTTTGAAACATACGTCGTCCAAGGTGTATTGATTCGGAGAAGACCGCAGCGCACGTATTTCCGCTTCGATGTCGAACCAATACTTCAGATTGTCCCAAGACAGTACGGGAGGGAGTGATTCGAGCGACGACATAGCGGAAGTCTGGTTAGACAGAGAACTGTCATCGTACGCGGTGCTAGGTATGGAAGTGACATAGATTTGTTCAGGGCGGTAAAATGGTCCAAAGTGTTCGTCAAAGTACTCTTTCTGCAACTTGCTCTCGGAGTCCGGCGCAACCCATAGGCGCACAGGGTCGGTTTCGATGGTGAAACTTCGCCATCCCAAGTTGAGGAGTCCTACTGCAGTGAATACCGCAGCAAACATCAAAAAGGGAGAACTTGCGGCATGGAAACCGAGTCGATAGAAGGTCCTGCGGATAACCGTGTTGAGGCGATATTGTCGTGGTTGTACTGTCTCGATGGGATCCAGTAAAGTTACGCCCCTGCCCAGATGCCGAGAGTCGGACTGACTGGTGCGGGTTGGTGACTGATCTCCATCTCCGTGAGACAGAGAAGAAGCCCCGATGAGACCGCGCGAATGAGATCGAGGAGAAAGAGGTGTGCTGTCCGAGGTTCCATCTGCTGCAAGGGCGATGCGTCCGTATTTCTCGCGTCGCTTCCGGATGGTTAGCTGCAAGACGTAGCCAAGCACGAATCCTATAAGCGCAAGCCCATACGCGAGTATGAGAATGAATGAAAGGCATGTGATGGAACCAACGTGACATGACGACTCTCCGCCCGGTGACGGTACCTCAGGTAAGGCAGGACAAATGCTAGGACAGTCGATACATGTACAACGACTTTCTAAGTCACTGTCGGCACAGTTCCGCGCTACGCCTTCGTAAGGAACGAAGTCCGACGGTGCAGAGGTCGGAAAGTTGATCTGAAATGGGCTCCCTGGGGTACCTGGTTCAGCCTCTTGGCCCATGAAGCTGAGGAAAGCGGAATAGTTCTTTGCTCCGCCGCCAATGAGGTCCATAGCGTAACCATTCGTCGCACCGACTTGTACATCCTTGCAGCCATTGTAGAAGCCTTCGCCGAAGCCTTGTGAGACAAAGAAGTCTACGGTCTTCACAGCCGTTTTCCCTATAGTTGTTGGCTGCGTTTCTACCACGTTGAGGAAGGTGGCTTGATTCGGATTGCAGGTGAAGGTGCACCAGAAAGCACGGAAGTTGTTTCTGCATGCAGGACATGAGGCAATCATGTTCTCTGCTAAGCCCAAATTATCTCGGAGGTTCTCGAGCTGGTCATTATTGCAACACGTCGGTCCTTCAGCATACTCAGCGCCGCAGAGGGAAACTAACAAGTCACGGTCGACGCCGTCCTCAACATGAAGATAAGTCGAATGAGTTTTATGAAAAAATTTGAACAAGACACACCTCGGACGCAGGTTCGTCCGTGGGGCATGGTAAGGACTTCGAGATTCCATCCTTCGAACCACAAGACCCTCTCATGGCGCAGTAACCTTCCCTTCCGAAGTCGTAAGACACTCCATCGTGTATGTCGCCAAGCGCATCTTGTGTTCCCATATTATGAAGCAGACTTGAGCTCTCCACCACTTACGAAGAAGACCTCCAAGTTAGCTGCCGAGCGTGTTGGGATGTGGCGAATGCGGAGGGCAAGGCAAAGCGGGAGTAAGTCGAACGCGCACGACGCGGTCGGGTTATTGCTCAAGCGCTTGGGGTAATTACGGCGTCATCGAGATCTAAGATCTACTTAGAAGCTCGAAGCTCGCCGCTCACTTACCTTCGACCACCATTTTCAGGCCTGCTGGCTTGATTCTTGCATTTTCAGGATACCAACGACTTGACAGATATATCTTACAATCTTGGAACATCGAATACCTGAAATGCCAGAGCCAGCGCAAGAAAAGACTAGAACGAAGTTCTCAAATGCCTCCAAACCTCGTAAGAGGTTTGTAGGTAGTAAATCCTCTACGCCGTCGAAACCTGGCGTCTCCTCCGTAATAGCGAACCAAATACCAGCGGAGATATTACAAGATGCACAAATCAATGCGGCAATAAAGCAACTTCCCTCGAATTACTCTTTCGAGATTCATAAAACTATACATCACATTCGAAAGAACGACTCCAAAACGGTAGCATTACAATTACCAGAAGGGCTGCAGATGTTTGCTTGTACGATAGCAGATATCATTGAGAAGTACGTAGAATATGTTTCATCTACCTGTTCGTCAAAGGCTTATACAAGTCTTCCATAATCTAGATTCACATCTGCACTCACAGTAATTATGGGAGACGTTACTTATGGTGCATGCTGCATCGATGACTACACTGCTGTTGCACTAGGATGCGACATGCTGATTCACTATGGCCATAGCTGCCTTGGTACATATTATAAAATTCTCGTTGTAACCTCCGTTAACCTTCGTGGCTTTGCCAGTACCCACAACCATTACAAAAATCAAGACACTCTACGTCTTCGTCGAAATCGCCATTGACTCGCAACACCTACTACAAACAATCCGTCTGAACTTTCCTACCGATCGTCGACAGTTCCACGAGACACTGTTAGACTCAGAGGAAACGAATAGCCAAGTTCCCGCCGGACGGCCTATTGGACCTGGGCAACATCTACGAATAGAGGGTCCTTCACTCACTACTGACAGTGATCACATTTCGTCGAAAGCAGAGCAAACGACGGCAGCGTCTTCCTCGGATACCGCTGATCGCACACGTTTCGCCCTTGTGTCTACGATCCAATTCGTAGCGGCTTTGTCACGGCTAAAGGACGACCTCACGACGGCTTTCGTCGATCCGAGCAGACCTGTTTTAGACGGTGCCGATCAAGAGCATAACGATCTAGAAGTCACTCGTCCACGGTTGCATGCGGGGAAATACGAAGCTATCATCCCCCGCATCAAACCTCTCTCTCCAGGCGAGATCCTCGGGTGCACTTCGCCACACCTTGATGATGATGTCGATGCACTCATGTGAGCATCTTTTGCTATCCACCTGCCCTTAAATTGACCCAATATACGTAGCTATCTCGGAGATGGTCGCTTCCACCTCGAGTCGATAATGATCGCAAATCCTTCCGTACCTGCGTTCCGCTACGACCCATACTCCAAAAAACTCACACGCGAACGGTACGACCACCGATTGATGCGTAGGGTACGCGATGAAGCAGTGCAGACGGCTCGCCGTAGCCTCGATGTCTACAATTCGAAGGCTTTGGCAACTTCAGCGCATCAACCAGAGCAGGAGGCTCCTCTGTGGGGACTCATATTAGGTACCCTAGGCAGGCAAGGCAGCCTGGGCCATCTTCGCGCTATCGCGCATCAGCTCTCTTCGTCACCTTCGTCACAACCCTCCGCAATAACAGCCGTCACAGCACCTCCATCTCCATCTCAATCACTCGCCCAGTCCATCCGGGTTCCATACATGCCTATCTTGCTCTCAGAGCTGTCCCCGGCAAAACTATCGCTCTTCAACCCGCACGTCTCTGTTTTCGTACAGACTAGCTGTCCCAGGTTATCCATAGACTGGGGTTATGCGTTTGAGCGGCCCTTGTTAAGCCCGTATGAGACTGCAGTGGCGGTTGGACGGGCCCCAGGCTGGGAGATCGGCGACGGAAAGATCGAGAAGGGAGAGAAGGGGTATAGGATGGACTTCTATGCCGCAGGAACGCCTTGGTCGTATGCGAGAGCGAAATCGGAGTATCCCGAAGAGCTGTTACTTACAAGTTCGTGATAGGGCTACACTACAAGTACGTCTGAAAGCGTTAATCTCGGTCTACACGAATAGAGGGTATCAGCCACTCGGATACGGCAGAGCACAATGAACATCATTCCACACATAACCCAGGTATAATAAAATTTTGACAAACTCAGTAGACAAGCAATTGTCGTAAGTCCGGGTACTGATGGGACGCGCATCTATTACACCCTATGGAACGAAAAAATTTGTTAGTGCATCGCGAACTAACAAGCGCATCATACTCACCCGTACGCGTACTCGACTTCGTCTACTCCGGCCCCTGCATGGAAGGGTCCCGACGGCTCCTTCGGCATCGGACCAAGTTCTGTCTCGTCTTCCTCTTCATTGAGTTCAATCGCGCTGTTGTCGTCGAGCTCGAACGGCAGCACCGGGCGGAGACCGCCCCCTGAACTGGACCGTCGCCCGCCATGGGGAGACTTGGCAAGTGCGGCCATCGTCTTCGGGCTCATATGCTACGAATGCAACATGTTAGCCGTTAGTTCACATGAAAACATTGCAAAGAAAGGAAAAGAAAAAAAAATCTGCTCACCTCCCAGTTATTCCGATTCTCATCGGGTCCTTCGCGGTCAGCTGCAATGTCCAGCCGGGCGTCGTCGCCCAACTCGCCAATAGACACGATACTCTCGCTATCGCTGATTCCATCCGCGATGTCAGTCGCAAGCTCAGGCAGCCGGCTCCAGGCGGACCGTCCCGTGCCCGCAGGCAGCTCCGCAGGGTCCGCGAGCCCGAGGTCGGACAAGTATTCCTCGTACTCCTCCTCGAACGCGATGTCTTCCGTCACGTACGGCAGGAAGATGGACGGGTCCTGTGTCTGCGCGCGCAGCGGTGGGAAGACGTCCGCATCGAGGTTGTTGGGCGTGCCCATGGGACGCATGATACCCGACAATTCCGGGCCTGGATGCAGCCCCTCTAGGTGCTGCGACAGGCTGCTCGACCTGCGGTGCTGTGGGCTGGGTTGATAGGCAGCAGACGCCCCGTATCTTTTCGTGTTGTCTAAGAAGTGTTGATCAGCGCGGGCTGACATATCACATAGTTCGGGGAACTTACAGAATTTGACTAGATGTCGCAGTGCATGCTCTTGGGCCTGTGCGAACTTAATCAGCGAGTATTGGAGATGGTCAAATATTGTTCCCACCTGCGACTCTGAAACGTCCTCGACTTCGATGCCAGTAAGCCACTCGTCGCGGAGATCTGGACGACAGTTCAGGTAGACTGACGTGATGACTTGCATGTTCGCTGGAGTTCCAGAGAAATCAGCCAGGTCTCGACCTGCATGCCCAGACTTTACTTACACTGGCGCCACTTCCGCCCACAGAACGGTACTTGGCTCTTGATGAGCTTCAGCACATGCAGCTGCAGCATGGGATGGGGAACCTTCAGTATCCGTTTGAGCACAGCCTGCATTTGATAAAATCAGCCTTCGTCAAGATAGCGAACTCCACGAGCGAACACACCGAACTCTTGTACTGCACGAGCATCCGGATGCGATGCGAGCGATGTTTCGACAGCTTCTGCATGATCTTCGCAAAGTTGATCGTAGAGAAGAAATTCCGCCACGAAAAGTCCGTCAGCATATCGATCTCCTCCAAGCGTGCCTCGCCGTTCGGGAGCGTGACCTGTCTCGTCTCCGTCTGCTTCGGCGCCTTGATCATCTCGTCCTCAGGGCGGCCCCGCTGCGCGTTCTGCGCGTAGTTGAGCATGCAGTACCGGAAGAAGCTGCCGCGCGCGCAGGGGCCGGTCAGTCAGTTGCCAACAGTCAGCGGCTCGGGCGCAGGTGATGCCACGTACTTGTAATCCGGCGCGTCCGCCTTCGACACGACGGTGTGAGCGACCTCCTGGAGACCGAACATCTTCAAAATGAGCAGGAGACAGTTGGTATCCAATAGGATCTGGCCGAGATGATGGAACTTCATCACGTCTGTGTGGTCCGCAGGCCGTCAGCGTCCGGAGCGCGGCCGGGGGGGACTGCGGGAGAGACTCACGGGAGACCTTGAACCACTTGAGCGTGAGGAGGAGGATCGCAGAGACCGCCTTGGAGGTGATCTCTCGGTGCCGAACGACATCGGTCTCGTCCAGGCTCATGGGCGGAGGGGGAGCTTGGTCAAGTGCTACATGGTGACGTCATCAGCTTCGACTCAGAATGTTACACTGACTCCTTACGGGACCCAACAGCGGCCGGGAAGCCTGCGGGGGGTACAGGTTGGGCCCCATTGCCTGCGGCCGTGACTGTAGCCAAGAGGAGTTTCAGGAGCACTAGCACCCAAGAGGAAAGGACTGGGAGGACGGAGCTCTGGAGGAGAAAAAAAGTACAGAAAGGATCAGCATGGTCCGCCAGAAAACTCAGCACGAATGGAAATCCTACGTAGATCAGCTCGACGCGCTTCAGGCGCATTAGATCCTCCTTCCGCTCTTTTGCTTTCCTCATCTCCGCAGTCGTCTCAGCTTTGCCCATCGCCTCTTCAGCCTCCGCGATCTTAGCGTCCAGCTGGGCTACATCGGGCAACGCGTCGGACGGCTCCTCGTCCTACCAATACAAATGTATTAATATAGCCCCCAAACCTTCATACGGGCCAACACCATTGCGAACCACTCACATTCGGCGCTATCCGCGGCTCAATGACATCCTGCGAGCCTGGCATGCGCTCCAACCCGCTCTCGCGCGTCATGCACTCTTCCCGTGTCCGCCACATCTGCCACAGCGACAGGCTCACATACATGTGCTTGTGGTACAGCTTGTCCGCCTCGTCGATCGCGAACGGGACGAGCGCGCCGCCGCGCGCGCGCGAGAACGGGAAGAGGAACGGGCGGCTCTGGTCCGTCTGGAACTGCTGCTTCTTCGGCTTCGGGAGCGGCGGCGGGGAGGGCGCGGGCGTGGCGGGCATGGGGCGGAACCCTGGGTTCGCGTTCGCATGGAAAGCGTGCGGCGGCATGTGTGGCGGGAGAGGCGGCTGCAGCGGCTCTTCATCGTGCTCGTAGTGGTGCCGCACGGGGATGGGCGAGTAGGCTTGCGCGAGGCGGGATGTCGAGATGGGCTTTGGCGCGTGGATCTCGGGGCCGGGCGTGGGCATCGGTGCAGGCGCGGGTGCCGGTGCGACGGGGACCCTGCTGCTGTGTGTCGGCGCGAAGGTAGGGTACTTGACCGAAATTTCCTCATGGAACGCCTCGATGTCGAGCGGAGACGCCTTGATAGGTATCGCTGTGAATTGAGTCGAACACGCAATGCGCGGTGTGAGATTTGATTTCATTGAGATATGAGATAGTTAATGATGGCGAGATCGAGGGCGTGCGGGGTGGGATGAGATGCATATCGATAGTCTCCTCACCTTCGTCAGGAACGGCCCCTAGTCCCGCAAGCTCCCTGGACAATTTTTTGACGCGTGAAAGCTCCCGGATGCCCCCACAGCACGCTAGGATGGACTTCCACAGGACCAGAAGCAGCTGGGGAACGCGATAAGCGTGAGTGAGCAATCCCGTGCGTCATCGGCGCACCGTCCCACGGACTTACAGACCTTTTTGACCGGATACCCCTTCGCGCTCTTGTCCTTGAGACCTGCCACCACGCTGAACAAGTACACGGGCAGAGGCGGTTCGAGGCTCACTGACTCGCAGGATCAGCGCTTGCTAATTTGGGACCCGTGGGCGAGCGCACTTACTGAGTTCGTCGGCGAACTCGTCATGTCCCTTGAAGACCTCTACCATGTGATAGAGCATGCCCAAGTACACGGACAGCTCCGTGGTCACTTCCTCCATTAGGTCGAGTTTCTCTTGCATGCTGATGTTGAAGTGTGCGACATCTGCGTCTGTCAGACTGCTACAGGATCACACGTGGTATGAGCGCAGACATATAATGGAAATAGTCGTCTGATATTCACCATAACAAGTCGTGTTTCGCGCACGCGATCTTCATTGCTTCAACGATGTTGCTGATACCGTTAACCTCGCGCACCACTTTGCAATTCTCGACTATCCAGTGAAACTGATCCTCGGGAGACGTCGTTTCAGCGAATGTACCTGCATTCAGAATCAGTCAAAAGGCGGGCGGACAGCGGACACATGCATGCCTTGCAACACATATAGCAATCTGCGCGCGTTGCTGAAGCGAAATTCGGAATCTCGATGCTCGATCCCTTCGAGAAGACGCTCTATATGCGCCTTTCTCTGCGCAGACGTACTCTCGATCCATTCTGGACATAATAGACAGGTAATATAGCATTGAGCGGGGTAGATAGCGGGCAGAACGCGGAAATACGCACTGCCAGGGAACGAGCCCTCCCAAGCCCGCAAGTTTTCAGCGACCTGTGGCATCTCGACGTAAGAATAGAACTCGTCAATTTCGTTGAGAACGTTGTCCTCGTCGTCATAACGAAAAGCGTATTGAGATCGCTACTTTCCTATATGTTAGCGTAGTGTTTAGAGGGCCAGTGGCGACCTGCCTTTGGTTTCGAATATGGCTTCATGTTCCTTATTTCTGCGAGCATCATGGAATGGAAAGGTTCCTGGTTCTCCGTTTCCCTTCCCTGGGAGGACCATTCGCCTAGCCCAGCCATGATGGATGTGAGTATGCCTAGTCTTGATGAGGTGCAATTTAGTGACTAGGCGTGAGTGTTCATTGGCAACGCATTACTTTACGACTATGGCTCAGCGTTGACCAGCGAATCGTGTCCGCTGAGATGTAGATGCAGACTGGTGGTGGTCATAAACGTCGCTGCAGTAGACAGGCGTCAAACGCCTGCGACGGCGTTTACGTAGGGGTGACATGAGCAGCGCTGTGACTAGCTCGTCCGCCACTGCGCCCGACCCATGGCGATTGGAGCACTGCGGCTGCGATATTTTGGAATGTGTGCTATTCAAAGATACGACGGTCGCGAGAGACACAGAGCTGGTATCCCTGCGAGGGAACTGACTGGGATGGACAGGTGTGAGACTGCCGCCGGCATCGCGTACGCGCTCTGTCACACGTCGTTACACGCTCAGGCGAGGCACCACAGCGGGCGGCCCAGTGCGCTCGTCAGACTCGGTGACCGGTCGGGGCGCGTGGCAGACCAGAAGGCGCGAGCACACGTAAGGAAAGCTCTCCATTCCGGCATGGCCTGCGCATTCCACCAATGCGCCGCCGCAGAGGCTCTGGGAGAGGCTCTGAGAGGGCTGCTTGGACTCGTCTGCGGCGGTGGCGAGTCAGTGCGGCGGCGGCGTCACCCCCGGCCCGACGGCGCAAGACCCGACCGGGGAACCACCCCGGGAGACCTGCAGGACCGTTTTCGGCCTCGGGGACCCGTGCCGGGACTAGCCACGTTCGTCTCGGAGACCGCCGGGAGACGCCGGCTAGGCTTGTTGAAAGGGGGAGGTCAATTGTGAATTCTTTTTTTCAGGCTTTGCCAGTCACCAACTTGACCAGGATCGAGCACCCCTCGGCGAGCCGTCGAGTCGATCCCCTCGTTGCTTGTTCCCCCCTCGACCCTCTCTCCTTCATCGACGACAACGGCGACCACGGCGACCTGACCACGAGTGCTGCTCTTGTCCCCCAGTCTTTCGCTCTGCAAGGCCGGAGTCGAAGCCCATCCAGTTCTCAGGCCAGGTTTTAGAGGCCACCCGTTCACCCAGGCCATCTTCCTCCCCTTCATCTCTCGTTGTCGTTCAAAAGGCACGCCTTCGCTGTGCGTTTGCCAACAGGTCTCTTTCTACGCATCTCGTCCCGCTTCTCGCTTCCGTTCACGACCTACTTTACGACCCCTCTTCTACCCCACCTTCTCTCGCCTCGCTCGCCAGTCGTGCCCGGAACTACTCCAGATCATCTCTGAGTATTCTGTGCGACTCGCAAGGCCCATACCGCTACCTAATTGCAGATGCCAGTTCCCGTTCCTGTCTACTCCAAGCCCCCCGCGCATCCCGTAATCAAGACCCATCGCTCCCAAGCTGTCGATACAGACTACGTTCGGCATTCCGTCTTCAAGCACCTGACTCACTCCCTCCCCCGGCCTCCAGCCGGGCCACCCCCGTCTCTCGCCACGAGGGAGGAGTGGATTAGCTCCCTTCCGTCGTGGAGACGCAACAAACCACGACGGATCTGGGAGGACGACTCGCTTTCGTACACCCACCCCACACGCCAGGGTTTTCGCCAAGGGTTGGCCGTTGCGGGCAACGCGGCGGTCATTAAAGGAGGGCCCGCGCAAGCGAGCATTCCGCCCATCTCGACCCTGATTGCTGGGGCAGACATGGCCCGCGCCTCGCTCTACGGCACGGCCGAAGACGAAGATGACTTGAGCCCCATGGATGGAGTCGTGGGGTGGCAGGGCGAAGATGTAGCCCAGCTGATCGACGAAGACGAAGACATGGCTGCGGAACATGCGTCCGACAGCGGCTCGCTCGATTACGCCTACTCCGGCAAAAGCTGCGCCTACCAGGCCGATCACCGCGACGAACAACGCGTCGACTGCCAGTACGAGCGCGGTGCCTTCAGCCCCTTCCTCGACGAGCCCTCTCCCGAGAACGACCGCAACTCCAGTCCCGTCGGTCCTGCTACTCCGTTCGCCGATTACGTCGACCGTGCCGTCACGGAATCCGACCACCTGCAGAAAGAGTCTGTGACTGCTGCCGCCGTGCAGTACTGCAACGACGAGTACTGCGGTGCTCAGTGCTACGAGTGTCAACGTTACCAACAGTCCGCTGCGCAGGTCGTGCAGCAACCCATCGCCCCCGAGCCCATCGTCACGCCCTCCGCCTCTACCGCATACAAGCGGCTCGCGGAACCGCTCTCGCAGTGGGTCGCGAACTTCGTGTGGAAGGTTTGCACTACGGGCATGAGCCTCCCGTCCGCCTACGCGCAACCAAGGTATGCTACATTCTACGTTCCTTCGCTGTTCGCCGAACTAACTTGTTTGAGCAGCGCATTCGTGAAGCATTATGCCAGCAATCCTCCTGAGCACCTTGCTCGAGCGACGCACTCTATGCTCCTCTCGACTCTCCTTCAGCCCTCAGCAATTTACCTCGCATTATGGTACATCGTGAGGTTGCCGGTTTTCTTCGGGCCTGTTGGACTGGGACCGGAGCATGTCAAAGAAATGCGTTTTCGAGCGGAACTGCTTGGGGATGCTCATATGGCTTACGAAAGAGAAAAGTATGAGTCTTCAGCGCCGTTCCGCCTCGTGTTGCTTGGATGTATGCTCGCCAACAAGTGGCTCGACGATCACACCTTCTCGAACAAGACATGGTACGTGCATATACCCCTCTCCTGTTGTCATGACCTATTGCTAATTATATTTCTCAGGCACACCATCTCCAGTGTCCCCGTGCGCACGCTGAACGTGCTCGAGTCGCTTGCATTGGACCTTTTCAAACACGATTTGTCCATCCCGGCCTCGGAGTGGGCCGACTGGCTCAAGCAACTCCACGCCTATCATCTGTCTCTGACCTCGCCATCCTTTCCGCAGCCCATCTCGCGTCCGTCTTCGAGCCCGCATACCATGATCCGCAAGGCGCTCGAGAGCCTCATGGAGGCGACTGACGCCTGCAAGGATAACCGTGTCAACGGCACGCTGCAACCTATCTTCTTCGGGCTCGATGACAAGAAGAAAGAGCTTGCAGAGCGCGAGCAGACTTATGAAGACGTCGACGTCCTGGAGTTTGACCTGGACGAGGACGGCCCCCTCAGAGAGGAATACCTGCCCCGCCGCCGCATCAGCAGCGCCACGCGTCCGTCGCAGACCCAGGAGCGCAGCACCGACCGGCTGTTGCCCCCGCCGGCCAAGTGGAGCCCCGCCGCTGACGAGCCCCTCATTCCGTCAGCTGGCCGCAGGCAGTACGTCGCCCCGCAGCCCATCGCGCGCCACGCGCACGGATCCGCGCCCGCGCCGATTGCTCCGCCCCCTGCGCCCTTCCAGCAGGCATTGGACATGACCCGTCGCATCTGGCCCGCCGATGAGCAGGTGTCGCGCTACACCGCGGTGCATTCCCTGAACCCGTACGGCCCGCTGCCCGCGTACGGCGGCTTCGAGTACACGTACCCGCCTCCCGCGCCGCCGCCGCTCACGGTCCCCGGAGCACATTCGCGCTCGCACTCACTGTCCTTCAACCCGTCGGCTGTCGGACAGTCTCAGGGCCACTACCGCTCCTACTCTCAGACGCGCTTCGACGGCGGCTACAATGACGTGCGCTACGTAGACCCCCACCACGCGCCGCACGCCCCGGTGCCCCACTGGACGGCTCGCTTCGACTGCGCGATGTACCCGCCCGCCTACGAACCTGCATACGATTATCACCACCGAACCCTCGTCAAGGTGTGAGGGAGACTTTCTGCATTTAGACCGCATTGCCCGCGCCATAGAATGCTCGTAACGCGGCCCCTTCTCACGCGAAGGATATATCCGCCCGTCTCTCGTCTACTCTCCAGCACTTTATTATTATACTCCTGCTCAGGCTGCTTACCCCATTGTACCTCTACGCTCCGACATGGACACGCCCCGCGCCAGCGCGGCGGCCGCGCTCCGCTTTTCGCTCCCTTATTCACCTGCAGCCTGGCCTAACTGCCAACCACTGTCGATTTCTCCACTGTCCAGGGTTCTCGGGTTATCTTTTCCTCTCTCATCGAGCACGGTTTCACATTTTCTCCGTATATGCTTACACAAGGCCATCCCAACATCAACGACATATCCATCCTGTCCGTGGGATCGTCGCCTCGAGAATACCGTCATATCCATCCCATCGATCGACAATCGCATCGTATCTATATTGCTCTATTCCACGCCATCGTTCCGTCCCGGGCGGCCCTTCGAGACGTTCTATGCCGGATTCTCTTATCCTGCCAGCTGTACCCAAGATAGGCCTGCCGCATGTCGACTCCTTCGACGTCGACCACGAAGAAGACGAGCAGGTTACTCATTCACGTTATGGACAGTTCAGCTTTCCGGGCCCCTCACCTCGATAGCAGCCGCATCCCCCCATGCGGGGGCCGCTAGCTGCATTCACTTCCCGTTTGTCATACCGAGACGCTCTACTACACTAATGTTTCTGATGTCAGTGCCTGCTGTTTCGTTTTACCCTGTCACGTTTTCCACGTTCACGTTCGAACCCCTTCCGCCTGTTTGTGTTCATCTCCCTTTGTTTTATCGCTCTCACCCAACGACAAAACCTCCCAAAAACACACGGAAAAGGCTACGAAAACCCCCACAACGCACCCTTGTTTCGCCTCGATTTTCGTTCTGCTTTACACTTATCTGAACGTTTGGGTCGTTTTCCCTTCGTCCCCGTTCTAGCCGCTGCGTTCTTGTACATGTTACGTCGTCCCCCTCGCTCGCTCCTTGCTGCCCGTCCCCCCATTCGAAGTGCACTTCCTCCATACCCGCGTTACCTCCTGCACTTCGTCTTAGCCGTAGGTACATATGTCGCCTTGGTTCATTCAGAGTTATTGTGGCCGCCTCGTGCTGTCATAGAATACATGGAGAAGCCAACATTATGCTGCATCATGAACGTGTGCCGTGTGCATGTGTGGAGTTCTTGTGTTAGGACTTCTTGTGCTAAAGACATTCTCGTGAGCGATACTTTGGACCCTGCAGATACGCAGTCTGTGACCCTGATGCATATCCATGTTGTGATCCACTGGAGTGTGTGCATAACGCCACTGACGACGATCAGGATAGGAAGTTCGTTGATGCGAGCTGATGTTTTTGATGGCTAATCTGCAGCATGCCGTAAGGTTCTGTCTTATTCGCCGAAAGGTTCTTTGTCTCCTTCTTGGCCTCGTTGCCCGCGTCGAGGCTCATGTGTTTTCGCGCGTCCTGGGCATGTTCTCGCTCATGTCAGAGTGGGAAGATGTTTGGAGCAGAGCACTTTAGCGAATTTATGCACTCGTAAATTAGCGGGGTACAGAGCGGCAACGAAAAAAGCAGAGAAGCCGGGGCGGGATTCAAATAAATTTTCCTTTTTTGCGCTAGACCGTTCGGACCCAATGAGCAGGGTCGCGTACGGAGAGGTAGGCCACTTCCTCTTCCTGCATTCATGCTCTCCCACCAGCTTGATACGAACATCATATAAAATACACTCCAGTAACGTAAAATGTATGCGCCCATGTGCTGGCTCAAACACTAGATAAAGCCATTTGTCCATCCCCTCCGAACCCATCCCTCTTCTCTACAATCGCCCACTTCAAGATGGCCGCTCCTCCACCAGCTCCACCAGCCAATATACAGGCTTTCTCCCTCCCGCCGTTCACCGCGCACCCATCGCTGCAGTCGATGGCGAGCACGAGTGCCGTCGCGTCAAGCAGCGCGTCGGTCGCACCCGCGCCGAAGCCTCGGAGGCGACTGCCTCCTGAAGCAAAGAAAATCCTTGAAGGTATGCGTTGGTCACTGCGACGCTCTACGCCGCGGACGCTGACTATATGCGCCCTAACAGACTGGATCGAGGGGCACAAAGGCACCGAGAACGCTCTTAGACCCTCCCTCCCCGAGAGGCGGGATCTGCTAGCACAGATACACCGCGTCAAGGGCACCGAATGGTACCAGCTCCAGACTGTCGATAGGTTCTTCACCAGCAGACGGAAAAGTGCGAACAGTGAGCCCAAGCGCAAGGGCAGGAAACCGCGGCTTTCCGAAACCGAGACAAAGCCATCGTCGAGTATGGTTCTTGTTCTTTGTTACTACCATCCCTTTGTCACTCACAAGTCTGGCGTTTAGACTGGCCTTCTCTGTCCCCAGACGCCCTCGAAAGGTTGCCCAAGTTGCTGGCCTCGGACCCAAATCCTGATAACAAGGCCATCGGAACGTGGTTGTTGGCCTTACCCGGCTTTCCGACAGCCGATGACATTCGCAAATGGATACAATACAAAAAGAGCACAGCGGAACTTGTAAGCAATTGATGCCTGATGGGTCTATTGTCCTGACACAGTATATATAGTGTCGAGAAGAGAATAGCGATTACGAAGACGAAGACTCCCATGTACAACACCTACCCACCCCCGAAGCAACGGCCTCACCTGAACCTGTGTACCGTAATTTACCCTCTCCCGCCGAGTCGATAAAAGGGTCGCCTGTCTCCCCGATATTGCCGCAAAACGGAACATGGACCCTTTCACGGGTCTCTAAAGTTGGAGACCCAGTAGCGTATAAATGGAAAACGACGTCGACGCAGGCGTCATATGTAACGACGCAGCCACCTCAACTTAAGCCGTTTCACGCAACGGCAGGCCCCTCGCATGGCCTATTCTCAGCCCCGCCACAGGCGGGGCCATCCATGAATGGTGGTGTCACTACGGCGGCACTGCTGAAAGAGCTCGCGCTATCGGTGAAGGACGCGCTGTCCGAACCAGAGGCAGAGCTGAACGATGCAGAGCGCGTTACTCCCGCCGAGTTCGTACGACGCTTCGAGCCTCATGAACAACGCCTTGAAGAGTTTCTCGTAAAGGCCCAGCGCGGAGAATACGCCGCGTTGGGCTTAGTGCCTTCAATGGTACCTAAAGACACATATGTAAAACCTGAAGGCTACGAACCCATGGATGAAGGTACGTAACAGCTTGCATGCGTGTGCCAACGATGCTTATAAAATTTACAGATTGATGTTCTAATTTATTTGTTTGCCATTGCCCCTTCGTCTGCTATAATTGCACTTGCTCTCGTCTGTTGCTCGCATTCCCTCATTCACGCTCTGCTTTGTGTGTACATTTCGCAGTTTTCCCTTTGTTTCAAGCTTTCGGTACTCACCATTCATGACATTGCAGACCAGGCATATAATCAGCGGCCAGCGCACTTACGCCCTTTTTCTTCTAGGGCAGTGTTGACCACCGCTGTTTCTGTGTCATTCGAGCCGCTTCTTCACCTCTTACTTTATGCCCCAATCAAGTCAATCAACATAATGACATTATGCCCATGCTAGTATAGGGTTTGACACAGAAACGAAGGAGTGGAATACTTTGCTGGCAGATGGCATACGAACGACGTCAAGAATACGTACGGTATCACCGTAATGAAGCCGCTAGGAAGAGTTATACCCCCTGAAGTCGCGCCAGTCGAAGTTCGACATCCAGCAGAAGACCTGTATATGGGCATATAATCGACAACGTGTATTCCGCAAGGCAGCCTCGCTTAGGCAGCGATCACACGAGGCTTTCATACCTCTATATGAAGCGAGAACGATGCTCTACCAGCATCAACAGCCCGACGTGCTCAGAAACCTTCCACGATGTGCTACACAACTCAAAAAAAAAAGAAACTTCGGAACTCCGGGATTTGCTTATCTGAATTGTGCGCAAGTGCGAATACTCGGGTACAGATGCATTTAAAATAGTCGGCTGACATCGATAGGACGAACGGCTTATTTTGAGTGTTTGTCCCGAATGTACCTCATCGATGCCATCGCACTGGTAGACGCGACGCGTATCACGCGCCGGGACGCGTCGATGGTCGCGATACACGCCACCGCGTCGTGAGAAGCTTGTCACCTTTTCCAACGCCTATCGATGAGGGAAGCTAGATGTACCATGATGGAGGTTCAAACTCTTTACTTTGAGTCTAATCAATCACAAGAAGCCACATACAGTACAAACAAGGAACAAGGGAGGGTTTGTACAGAAGCATCCTGTTCTCACACCATGGCGTCGAGGGTCTTTGCATCGAATACAGTTCATCATGTTGCGGAACTGTCACCGTCGGCTGAGGGAATAATGTTGGTCAAGGCCTAGACATACAGTATCACATCGCATGCGCACAGTTTCACATCGCCGAGGTTCGAATGAAGGCGGATTAGTCTTGGCGAAATAGGCCTAATGTTGACGTTGAGTGAAAGCACGCCCAAATTAGGGAGGTAAAATTTCTATTAGCTACATTGCGGAAGGCCTCTTTCTACATTGTACACTACAGTGAACGACGGAGAGCGTTCTCTTTGCTTCGTACACAGCGACGACTTCAAATCCGGACAACCAGGAACGGCACCTCGACGTCCTCATCATCCTCATCGGTTACCATCACCTCGACCACGAGCTGCTTGACGTGCGGCGGTATCGGCTTCTTGCTTACACTCTCGACGAGCTTGCTGAACTTCATCGGGAGACGCTCCTGGCTTTTCTTGGGCGGGGTGAACGAGCTCCAGAGCATACTCACGCCCTGGCTGACCATGCTGATGCTGAGCTTGTGCTCCTTGGCGAACCAGTCGACAATCTCCTGTAGCGTCGGGTCGTTGTCGAATTCGAAGCGGTCCCAGAGCGTCCACTCGACATTGCCGTACTTGTTCTTCTTCGCCGCGATGGGCTCGGAGAAACCGAAGAACGGCAGCGCGAGGTTGACGAAGCCATTCTTGTAGTCCTCGAGCTTGGTCTTGCCGTCGATAATCTGAACAGGGACACTTGGTCACAGTTTACTCATCACATAATGAAAACAAACAAACCTTGTACAGCTCAAGGCAGACGAGTCCGACGACGAGGGAGGTTGTAGTGGCAATGGCGGGAATGATCTTGCCGGCAATTTGCTTGGTAGTGTGCTTGTCAGCGACAGTGATGTTGTAGTTCATCGCACGCAGGTTGGACGCGGCGGTGATGAAGTCGATGTGGTGGTTCGTGTCGTCGTCCTTCTCAAATTCCACGGGGTTCAAGCGGTAGCCAACCAAAGACGATGGAGATGGCAACTTCTTCATGAGAGCGGAAGTGTCAGACGGGTCTGGTTGCGTGTTCAGCATTCAAGATACTAACAGCCTCACCGATATGGATGGTACTTACCAGCGTCACCACTGTTTTGCACGGGCTCATTGTCATTGATTTGGACCTTGACACCGCTCCTGGGGGTGAACTCCGGTACGATAACACTGTCTGCGATCTTCTTGATTAGTGCAGGATTTGTCTCTCCCTTCAAGCCGTAGTTGAACGCGTGAAGGTTGGCTGCTGCGATGATGTACTGCAGGTGAGTGGGCTGGAGGGGAAGACAATCGATAACTTAGCCAGCAAAGTAACATGCATGATCACGTACATCGTTGGAGTCAAAGGTCAATGGATCCGGAGCACGCTTAGGTCCGCTCCAGAATGGCTGGCCAGTGCTGGTCACGGCGTCCTTTGGCAAGCTAAACAGCAGCTGACGGATCGCGTTGTTGTACTTGTCCTCGAACTGGAGCCGTGCCCAGACAATACACTCCTCGAAGGTTAATGGCTTGTTGGTGACAAGGTAAGTTACTAGTTGCTCGACCTGTTCCTTCTGTTGCCCGGAGTATTTGAGATTGTTCTCGAGGTAGTTGGGCTCAGAAAGGTACGCGTTCACGGCCTGTGGCGGCTTGACGAAGAGGTTGTCGAAATCTTGCCTTGCCCACTAGGAATGATATAATCTATGCTAAGCGAAGAGCTTTTATACCTTGTAGTGCGCTTACCTCGATCGTGTGCTGAATGGCGTTGGGGAAGTTCTTGACCGTGCAGGAGGGGGTCTCCTTCTCTGGCGGGTCTTGCGAGGAAGCGTACGACTCAGTCAGGTGTGGGACGATTACTTGAGTGTTACCCTTCGTGCCGAGAGTACCCGATTCTAGCAGGGGCTTCTTGAAGAACACACAACGCTGGTCCATGTACAAACCTTGAGAGGAAAGTGAGAACTTGGACGCTTCCTGCAAATTGTATACTACTTACGCGCTTTGACGTTGTCCAGGGCATTGGTGACGCCATCAATGTTAGCAAAGAAGGTCTCGTTGTACAAGTCTAATAGGCTTCAGTAACAGGATATTCACGACAAAGGAAACTGTATACCTTCTGTATCCGGGCCAACAGGCTCCTGCCTGCTCACGATCTTGCCCTTCAGGTCCGGATTCATCGCCTGGACAGCGGCAGCGGCAACCTCCGACTTGAACTTGCCCAAGTCCTTCGATCTGAACAGGAACTGACGGTTCAAATTACTCTTCTCAATGGTATCCAGATCGGTGACCTGAATGACACCCTTTTCACCGGTGGCAAGACCCATCATACTCCAGTTCTTGAGCATCTCGCAACCAATAGCACCGGCGCCGACCAGGAACTGACGGTGGTTGGCGATCTTATCTTGGAAAATCTTGCCAAACACAGCAATCTGTCCGTCGTATCTGCTACCAGTCGGCTGGCACTCTACCTCAGCTGGAAGCTGGTTGGGGAGAGATTCTAGAGAGTCGAAGTACATGTTCTGTACCATGGGATGGAACTTGGCAGAGCATGCCTTGAGGACCTCCTGAGCAACAAAGCCGCCGATCACAGCGTTGAGGGGAGGAAGGTCACCAGTTGCTTGATAGGCGAGCTCTGTCAAGATCTTCTCGTCAGCATCTGCTTCGATCTTCTTGGCCAACGCCACTAGCTTAGACGCGTCCGACGCGTTACGCGGGCGAGGTAAGCGTTGTTCTTGAGCCTTGAATTCGGACAACGCCTGAAAACCAGCGTGAAGGGTGGTGGGACGGTCAAACTTGGCAAAGTCTGTGATGAACAGCTCGGGAGCCTTCAGCGATTCGCGCAACGATTTCTAGATAATGTGTTATGTGAATATGGTTATGCTCAATGATAGTTTGTAATTGGGGCACGCACGAATTCGATGATCTTAGGCATCTTGACCTGGGTGAAGATACCACCAGTCTTGTAGTCACCGAAACTGGAAGTATCCCCGATCGCGAACGTATATGGGCCTTTAACCGTGACTTTACGAGGCTCGCAGCCGTTGAGCTCGGTCATACCCTGAACTTCGGAGAAGGTCACGAAATCGCCATCCTCGAGACCGTGTCTTGTCTCATCCAGACAGGTAACGAGACCTTCCTGATCCTAAGGCGATGGTTCAGCATCTCCTTCGTGGATAAAACGATATAGGCATTACCTTCTCAACGGAGACGATCATGCCAGTCAACGGCTGTTCTCCTCGAGGGTCGATACACGTAAACTTTGGGCCGAAATCATTGAACACAGATCTATACGCAAGCGATTAGCCACCCACCGATGGAATTGCGAGGAATATGACACTTACCCGAATAAGCCACGGGTGTCGGCGGCAATGAAGTGAACGCCATTAGCATGAGTCCAGTCATCGATCTCGAGTTGTTTGCTCAAAGAAGCACCGGTCAGAACGACAACCTGAAACCCTCTGAGTCAGAAATAGCAATCCGCGTATATCTAGCAAGACTCACCTGGAAGCCCTTGATCAAATCGACCGTAATCTCCTGACCCCGCTGACCTCCCAGGTTCCGAACGGGGACGTAGGTATTCAATTCAGCTAACCGAGGGACGCACGCTTCCGCACGCGATTTGCCGATGTCACCCTCACGAAGGAAGAACTAGAGAGACGATCAGCTTTACGAATCATCTTACAAGGAACAGACGTGCTTGAGAGCTCAAGTCTTGTACCTCCACTGGCTCTGGGTCGTAAACAGTCACCGACTTGACACCAGCGAGAATAACGTTCTTAGCTACACTAAGGTTTTAGTGTGCATTACTGTGGCGATACTGAGCCGCGCTTACCGATCTCGACGCCCAATCCTCGCATGCCGACAACAAGGACATTGGACGCGGCCATCCGCTTCATCGCTGGGCATCATCAATATCGTCACAACCTGGACTGTTATTGTCGCGTGAAAATTCACCTTCATGACCTAAGACATACCTGGAAAGGAGAATTCGGTCAGTCATACCAAGAACGCGAAGACGATAATGCTTACAGCTGTCTAGAGTAGAGTCCCTCGTCGATTTGCGCCTCATCCACATCCATAGCAGAAGTAAGATTCGTCGTGGCAGCCATTAGTCGTAAGAGTAGTGAGTGAGTGGTTGTGGTGGAAGATGAGAAAGCGATGCAAGTGGAGGACGAGACGCGCAAGGCGTTGCTTATAATTGATCGCGCTCAAAGCACACCGCAGCTCTCTCTCTCTCCCCGAACCTTCTTTCATCCGCTACTCGTTGTACAGTTTTCTAGCCGAATTCTTACCAATCCCGTGTCTAGCTGCGCTGGAATATTGCCGCGTCGGAAATGAAATATGTCGCTCTGTTGAGCGGCGGTAAAGACAGTTGTTACAATCTCCTTCACTGTCACAAGAATGGGCACGAGCTCGTAGCAGCGGCTTCTCTAAGACCCCAGACTGGCAAAGGTTCGTGTAATATTGTTTATATATCGCCAATTCTCCGACCGCTTGATGACCAGATGAAATCGATTCGTATATGTATCAGACCGTAGGACAAGACGCCATTGAATATATCGCCGATGCTCTCGATGTCCCACTTTACAGGAGAGTGATCTCAGGATCTGCTGTAAATGTCAGCTCCGAGTATGGCAACAGAAGTGCAGAGCGGAACTCTGGTCTGCAAGGGGACGAGACCGAAGACATGTTCGAGCTGCTGTCCACAGTCAAGGTGTGTCTTTCCAGTTATGTCATTTTATGAACTTTCTGACCGGTGTGCTGCCAGGCTTCACATCCAGATATAGAGGGGGTGTCTGTGGGCGCGATTCTATCAAATTATCAACGCGTTCGAGTTGAGCATGTGTAAGTCGATTCGTTACCGTTCGTTACATGTACTCTCACGAAGAATTATCAGCTGCCGCCGACTATCATTGACAACATTATGTTACTTATGGCAACGAGACCAGAAGGAGTTACTGGGAGAAATGATCAATGCTGGACTCGAAGCTATCTTAATCAAGGTCGCAGGCATAGGCCTCACGACAAAACATCTTGGGAAGACACTTGCCGAGATGTATCCGACGCTTTTGAAGCTTAATGACCTATATGGCTCTCATATATGTGGCGAGGGTGGTGAATACGAGACCTTGACACTCGATTGCCCGCTATTCAAACGCCGTATTGTGCTGTAAGTAGCTCAGTATGCACATACCGTCGCCACTCATCAGTGTTCCAGCAAAGAGGTAGAATCTGTCATTCATTCGGATAATGATTTTGCTACAGTGGCCTATCTGCGAATCAAGAATGCCAGTTTGGAAGAAAAAGCCGCCTCGGTCCCCGAGGAGCCGACCATCCCCCCAATTCTAGAGCCAGAGTTCGATAAAGCGCGTCTTGCCACGGAGGAGTCGGTGGCTTCTCCTCATTCGGCCCCTGCTGTACTCGAATATAAACCTGAAGATGCTATCCTTTATTTCGCGCCATCAAGCAAAGCGGATGGTCCATGGGTGACGGTGACGGACGTCCACCGACGATTGTCTAGCCCAGACTCGCTCTCTCTTGAAGATGAAGTACGAGAGTGCTTCCAAATATTGATCGGTATATACCTATACCTATATCTGCACTGAGTATCTCACCCCTCTCGTAGATCATTTGCAACAATATTCGCTAAACCTATCGCATTGCGCGAATATGAATATCTTCATCTCGTCTATGGATCTCTTCGCACGTCTTAATGCGGTATACGGGGCGTATTTTGGCAGCAGCCCGCCCGCTCGAGCATGCGTTGCTGTTAATTTACCCGAGAATATTCGTGTGAAACTGGACTGCATAGCCTATGCAGAAAAAAAGCCAGAAGATCGTCAAGCGCTTCATGTTCAAGGACTAAGCTACTGGGCTCCAGCGAACATTGGACCTTATTCTCAAACTATTACGGTAAGCGCCAACAGTTCGTTCATATTGACGAGTGCTTTATGTTTTGGTTTTTAGGTCGAAGATCAGCATGTATTTATATCGGGCCAGATTGGTCTCCTGCCTCGCAGCTTAGAGCTCCCTTCTCCGCCTTCATTAGCCCTCGAAACTGCTCTAGCTTGCCAACACGTAAAAAGGGTGACAGAGGCTCTCAAAAGTAATTCCGGTGGCGGATGGCAGGGACACACGCAGCTTGCACTTTACTGGGTACAGAACTGGGAAGACCTACCGCACCTAAAAGTTGCGGTTGCTGCTATAGTGGGTTTTCGAGCTTTTACTCGAGCCTTGGTCGTCTCACCTGCAATACCTTTTATCCAGAATGAGAACACGCCGACTATTTACCTAGGAGTGCCTGCTCTTCCCAAAGGAGCCCTAGTAGAGAAACAGGTAGTCCTTCATACCGGACGTTTCCTCGTTCAAAACGAAGACGATACCGAAATCCGTTCGTTGGAACCTCAGATTGACGAAGGCAGCCTTTCGTCAGAGACCGCCTCCATCCACTGGAAAGTGTCATCATTCGCTGAACATGGATCGCGCTGTGCGGCTGTTTGTATTAAAGGCGATGTGACTGAGCAGCTAGAAGCACAATTTCATGAAAGGTTGCCTGATGCTTTCAGTCACGCATTGTCAGTGCGAGTCTTCTACCGACCCTCGACAAGCCTCTCGTGTATGTTCATCTCACACACTTAGTGCAAACCTATACTGACACGCACACAGATTCTCCCGAAACCCTATTACAAAATCATCGGTTGTCAATTACGGCCATACCCTGTCGCTTCGTCTCGAATGCACTTCGAAACGACTGGGATTATGCTATATGCACGATTGGTGTATAGAGTTTCTGGATAAATGAACAAATCCGTAGCAGCCCTTCAAGTCTTGAAACCAGAGATTCGGCGCATCTTGTCACTTCTTTAAACTGGGTGTTATCGAGGCGCTCACTCGCGCACACGTCATAAGGCAGTATCCCTCCGAACTTTCTTGCATTGCGACAAGGGTACGTTTGTGGTATCGGACGTTTGGAACTCTGGATAATTGTTTAAATCTATACTGCGCGAACCCTAACCCCAGATAAGTTAAACACCCATAATCCAGATCGATAATCCGCCGCCACTCGTCTCAATCAGCTCATCCACGACCGTTGTCCTGAACTACAGACTCGGTTTAAGTGTCGCCACCTAGGGAGAAGAAAAGACCTGTACGTTCGCTTCTCTACGGTTTGCATTGTGTGGTTGACACCATATGATGACAGGTGTATAGGATCTGGTGGCGGACTAGCTCTACCGCTCCGCAAGTGTATACTTCGCGTGTGTCCAGAGTTTATTGCGTCGTACTATTTTTATTGACCAATCTTGTAGTTATTGGCACACACAGCGGATCTTTCGGTCCTCAATCTATCAGAGCCACAATCTTTGGAGTCCAGAAATCATCATATCGCATTCATCCCAATATGAGCACAGAGAGGCTGCCAGAGGAACTCCTCATCCGCATCTTCCGTATGCTACGCGATATTTTCCCGAAAGGACATCGCTGGATCGTAATCACTCATGTCTGTCAAGGCTGGAGACAGATTGCGCTGAACGCAGCAGAACTCTGGACGTACATACACTCCGGGAACGTGGATCTCATTAAGGCCTTTGTCTTACGCTCTCAACAAGCACCCCTCGATATACGCTATATCTCTGAGCGATATAAGGATGGTCCTGAAGCCGTCATGAGTATACTCATGCCGCAGGCCTCTAGGATCCGCAGTATACACCTCCAAGCCCCTGGCTCGGCGAACCTGTTCCTTCAATATCCGTTACCCGAAGGTGCGCCTCTCCTCAAATCTTTGGAGCTTTGCAGCACAGCGTCGTTCTGGCGGCGAGACGAAACGAACACCTATGACGCAAATGGTATTCCGGAAATATGTCGCCAGGATCTTCCGGAATTGCGATATCTACAAGTATTCTCTTGGCCAATAATGTACGTTTCTGCTGTCCGTGGAATCCTGAAGCCGTCGCTCCGTTCGCTGAAGATCTCATGGCCGGGTCATCAATCTGTGGACGAATGGGTATCGATTTTGACAGGACTCCCATTGCTGGAAGCCCTACATTTACAGAATGCGTTAGAATCCGCGACATCTACGCTGGAGCAAGAGACGGGCTCCGCCGCCCAGCTTTCGAATTTGACAAACTCGACCATCATCCGCGCTGCCCCAGCAGAGACTGTGGCGATACTTCAACGAATTATACCTGCAGAAAATGTGGATATTGTCGTCAAACCGAGCTCGTTTTTAAGTCGCCCAGAAACCTCTTTAACGCATTTACTAGAAGTCTTGGGCGAGAAGTTCGCGTCGAGGCGCCACCCCTATCCGACAATGCTATCCTTGAAATTTACTGAGAGCACAGAGTACGGTGACTATTGCCTTACGCTCTCTAGCTGCCCTCATGATGATGACGACGCCAGTAACTGCCCGAGATGTACATTCACAGATACCCGGCCAATCCTCGAACTCAAACTGCAAGGAGTACGGCACCCGAGGATGCTGTTGCTGCACTTCTTTGCGGCTTGCTCTCGAAGACGTTCTCACTTTCCAGCCTGAAAGTTCTCGACTTGAACACTGCCTATGATTTCCATCTCAGGAGGGCCGGGATAGTGGTACCCCAAGCGTGTAGGGAGCTCTTCCCACAGTTGACTGGCCTCCGGGTTCTCTCTCTAGGTGCTATATATCTTGATACTGACCTCACGCAAAGTCTTGGGAACACCGGATCGTCGTCGCCAGTCTCATTCCCTGTATTAGAAGTTCTCATCATTCGACACCCATACCTAAGAGACAGCGTCAACTTCGACGTGCTCCGTCAGACTTTACAGTCGCGCAAGGACGCTGGGTACCCTATATCCCGCGTTCACTTATGCGGAGAGAGATCGGGCGAAAATATAGCAGAACTACGATCCCAACTTCTACCCTTGGCAACATCGTTATATTGTCGTCTAGACTACTGTGTTAGGTCTTATATTCCGGGAGAAGGACTGCAGCGTATCTTCGAGCACGTACAGTAAGCAGCTCAAGTAAGACTTAGTCTAGTGGTGTCAGTACCGTAGGTCCGTATGTGATCCAAGTGACGCAACGTAGCTTGTAGTACACCCTTAGAGCTCACGTATACCGACAGCGGGGCCACTGTGTTCATAGTTTGCTCCGTACGGAAAAGACGGGGTAGGCAAGTTGCTATAGTATGATGTATATAATAGGAAACAAACAGTGTTGGTGTAAATCTACAGTAACAGTAACATCCAGCCAAAGAGTCCAATGCGACAGAAATGATGTAACATGCGACGACACAAAGCGAACAGAAGACGGGAACATATGACTTATACAAGAGGAGATAGTGATTTGGTTATATTACGGGGTTCCCTGCTGCTCAAGGACCTTGATCTCAGCGAGTCGACGCCGCATTTGCTTTTCGGTACGCGTCGGTGGTACCCTGCGAGCGAAAGCTGCACCAACCTAAACAATATCGTAAGGCGAATCGGCCGTGGAGCACAGAGTTAACCGACTTACGAGAGCACACAAGCCTCCAAAACGCAGTACCCAAGCTACCCCATTCTTACCATAGTATGTGCTGTGATTCGTGGGATCGTCGTCAACGTCAGCGTCCACAGCGCGGAAGATAGCACTCGACGCCAGAGCGACCTGAAGATTGCATTTTAATGAGCAAGTCTTCACGATCACACATAGGATGTATACGTACGATAAACTGAGGGAAAACGATGGCGAGGTTGTGAATACCGAGGATGGTACCACCAGCCAAAGGGTCGGCTTCGCTTGTCGCCGTCGCCGCAATGTCCTGCGCTTCATGGAACGAACGTCTTCGTCGAAGCAGAGGTTCGCGCTCATGACCGGCCCTCAACGGTGTAGATCGCGTCCTACTGTGTGATGGACGACGAGCCCATTCTCGCTGACTGGCTTCTTCTTCGGGTGTAAATTCGTGCTCTCTCTCTTTCAGGAACTATATCCCGTGTCAGACTATGGCTTGACATACCAAATATAGCGTGCATACCTCCATGATAATGGCGAAAGGGACCCAGCATGCAACTGCCCAGCACACACCAACCAGACTCACAATGATGATAGCCTGACAAAAGCAGGTTGAAGAGGTCCAGAATGTCAATAAGCAAACACCGCTCACCTGCCAAACCTTGGTCACGAAGAGTGTCATGAACGTTAATAGCGCGAAGAAAAGCATAGCACCGGTCCAGATATTGCGCAAGAAGAAAGGCATGAAGGGGAGCTTGAGAGGTTGTCCCCGCCTCGCTGCATCCGCTCGCCATTCCTGGACCGTCGCCTTCAATCGAGTAAACTCGGCGTCCATATCTTCCTCCCCATGTGCCAAAAGACGGGTATCCCGTACAGTCAAACGGGGTAGGAATGTACCCGTCAGCACGGCCACTATACAAACATTAATTATAGATATATGCCGCGAGCCGTCAAGGTTGTAAACGCACCGATGCTATATATCAACATGGCAAACTCCCCCATTCTAGTAGCATAGTCTAGATCAGGCTCTGCGCCCAGTTCGTACGCCATAACTTGACCAACGTAGGCCGTTCTGTACGAGAGTCCATAAATACTTATGCTTTACTGGATGAACATGCTTACGAGTAGAAAAGAAACGGGAACCTGTGTAAAGAATCAATGTCAGATATCCGTCGGTAGTGGCAACTGAGAGGACTAACCATCCCATAAACGCAAAAACTTGTACATAACATACACGGCGAATAGGTTTAGGCAGATCGACGACAGCATTATATATATTGCGTAAAACGTCTCTTAGCTTGTTGCTCCTGTGAACACCGACGAAAATTAATTGCCCACATCTATGACGGTTATACCACTTACTTCCTATCCATACTAAGATTATCCTCGCGGGACTGCTCTTCTTGCGTCCAGCACGTAATCCAGACCGTAGCGACTAAGATGATAATGCTAACGACGCAGAACTTGCGGAATTGGTCTCCACCAAGGAGCCGTAGAAGAGGAAGCTGAGCCAGTGGTAGGAACCCAAATCCAAATCCAACGATGTTGCCAGCATTGATCATCTTACTATGCCATGCGTTGCCTGCATTCAGCTGTTCTGGAGGCGTCACATCCAAAAGGAGGTTCCGCAGAGACGCTTGAAGGGCATTGAGGGCGAAGTCGAGCACGTAGAAGGAAATAACAGCCAATATAATTGCGGTGTTCTTCACCTTTGAACGGAGGCTTGTGTTAGCAGTTTATGGGCTACGAACGAAGACAAGCGTACGTCTTTGGCCCATTGTGGGTCCCAACTCCCCTTCCCCCCTCCGAACAGGTCCACAACAACCTCTGCAAGACTCTGACAATATGCCAGGGTGAAGGTTGAGACGACAAGCGCGGCTGTTGATAGGACTACCCAGTATCGTCGCCGGTACTTTGACTTCGATGCATCGGAGATGGCGCCTAGGGGGGTCGAAGGTGGTGAGCGACTTCAGGCATCTACACAGACATCGAGATACGAACCGATAACGGGCTGTGCAATTAGCCCACTGATAGGCCCAGCAAGCCACACAAGACTTGTAAGCTGTTCAGAAAGCCCAAGTGAGAGCAAGAACGGCGTGCCATATCTAGTCGGGTATAGCGTTAGCTCGAAGGAGTGGTCACCGAGACGCGACATACCCTAGCTCAACCGTCCATGCCACTTGCGCACCCGCCATCGAGATACTGAGCTTGATGAGGTCCATCGTCGACATACGCCGCCGAACCAGACCGTCCTCCCTCGCCGCATTCTTTCCGTTCCCGTTCCCAGTCGCATTCACATCAACTGTCTCTTCGTTGATCATCGCTGACGACCCCGCAATCGACCGCGGCTGTTCGAGCGAGCTCGCACGGCGCCGGGCTGCACTCCTGGCGGGCCATGGGATCTGTGTCGTCGGGTCCGGGTCGGCGTCCATGTTCGATGGGAAGGCCATGTCTTGTCCAAGCACGCTACAGATGGCGAAATGCCCTCAGATGACGGTAGAAAAGGAGAGGTTACGCGTGGACAAAAGGTACTAGTTGGAGAAAGGGTGGTATGTGAGGAGCTACCCTCCGAGGACAAACCGTGGCTGAGGCATGGCGGGCATCGCACTCGTTCGAAGAGGAGATAGTCATCGGCTGTTGCCGAAGGGCGTCATGAATCCGCGCTCAGCCTTTCTCGGCGAGCTGCATTCAGCACCGTGACCAGCAGATGGGCGTACTTCGACGTAACGGGAACGTATAAACGGCGCACTAGGTCACTCGGCAGGTACAGAAGAAGCACTCTTGCATTGAGAACTGGAAGACAGAAATTCCGATATCATGGCTACAAAAAGCGAAAAGATGATCGATGAGTACAGAGCAAACGATGCAGTGTGTAATGCAGTCCAGAGAATCGAAACTGTGATGGTAGCTGGCTAGTTGATAACGATGCAAGATGAATACAAGGGATGCCGGTGTATCGCGTGTCAGATGTCGGAAGGTGTCGCAGCGGAGAAGATGTTCAAGAAATGGCGACTGACGGTTCACCGCGGTCAGTCGAAGGGGTCAGGTTACACAGAGCGCAAAGGGAGTGTCGAGCCATTCATGTGCGCGACATCAGAGAGTTGGCAGACGGGTTACGTTTATGGCCGAAGTGATGATGGTCGGTGCTATGTTTGTGAGAGAGAAGGTTGAACGGTAGCCGACGCGAGTGCAACAGCGTTGGCGTATGGCTCCGTTCACGTTCGGGTGATTCGAGAGGTGGGGGAGGAGCCATGTCTTTGTCTTTATCCTTGTCTTTATCCTTATCCTTCCCGTGCCCATTCACTGACCTGAAAAAGTTTGGCCGCGAACTGCCTGTGCTAGTGTTAGCCGACGCCTGCGTCGGGGTTTGCAAAGCACTGCCAGTGTCTGAAGGCGGTGGCGAGGCGGGAAAAGTAGTAGAGATCGTGGTCGTTCCGGACAGCGAGCCATTGCGCTTCAACATCGCAGGACTCGTCCCAGCTCGGTGACGTGAGTCCTGCGCGGTGGGCGGTGTCGGCGCGAGAGGCTGGGGCGCGTTCCTCAGCTGCGCGGCCGACGCCGAAGGCCGCAGTTTGCGGCGTGGAGCAATCAAGCCGAAAGAGGAGTTGAGCGAGATGTCCTCGTTAGGCGCAGCAGCAGAGGCACCACCGGAAGATACGGTCGAGCCGTTCACTGAGGGCGCATCGGTGGACGTAGTTGCAGCGCTTCCGCTGCGTTGCCGCAACTTGTACTTCTCCATCGCCTCCGCGTCGCGTTCGCGCATGCGTGACGCGATAGGCGACAGCCCTGTCGGCAAAGTGCTGTCAGAAGACGGTGTGGACGAAAGCGTCCAAGGTGGCGGAGGCATCGCACTGGGTCCAAGGCCATTTAGACTGGTGTTATGAGAGTTAGAAGAGAAGGGTAATGGTGCTGTTGTTCGGGAGGGTGAGGAGGTAAATGGTGCTGGGCCACTATAGTGTCGTGTTTGGCCCGGCGTCGACTGATTATCATTCCAATCACCTCCAGAGTCTGAAGTCGCAGTTGTACGACTGGTTCCAGATCCACTGCGCATGCGCGCGTTTCCATTCAGGACCCGCGCCCGAGCCGGATACTGCTCATCGTCGTCTGCCCAATCATTGCTCCTAACAGCTTGTGCGAGCATATTCCGTCGCGCCTTCTTGTTCTGTTCGAACTGTGCTCGCGCGGTTTCTTGCAGTACATCCCTTGTGTTCGTCCTAGTATAAGATGAGCGGCTTCGTAACTGCAACGATGAATGAAGGACATACGAATAGGCAAAGTCCGACGGGGTGAAACCATCGTTGTTACGAACATTGTATTGGCAGCCCCTGCCAATTAGTAGCTGCACAATCTAATACGAACTAAGATCATGACATTCAGACAACGAAATGGAACATACGGTCACATGTCCCCAGGCACTTGCACTGTGAAGGTCATGAGAGGTACCGTACGGATATCATGAGGAGACGGCTCACAAATGCAATGGTGTATTTCCATCGTTATCTGCAAGGTCAAAATCGGCACCCATATCGCACAGGACCTGCACAGCAGAGCGAAGATGAGATCAAAAGTAGCTTGACGGTCCAGCAAAGACATACGCGCAAAAGCTCTTCGTTTCCTCTCAGAGCAGCCGCATGCACCGCCGTGCGTCCGTCTGCGTTTGCCCAGTCAAGCACCTCCGGGAACCGCTCGGAGTATAGCCTCAGCATCCTAAGTGTGGCGCTATAGAAATCGTGTTCGGAGGCTCCCGATGAGTACGGAGCGTCGAGGGGTGGTCTTGCGTCGGCAAGAAGCATGAGGATGGTGTTGCCTTGCGAGTCCTGCGGCTGTACGCGTGAAAATCGAAATGGAGTATGGGCATATACCGATATGCTCACCCTACTGACCTCCTGATCCTCATGCCCGTTGTTCAAAAGCCACTCGAAGGTCTCTTCGTGCCCGAGCACGGCTGCCCAGGCCAGCGATGTGTATCGCCTGTATGTAGGGTCTGGGTTTCTTATGTCCGTTCGTTTTACGAGTCGCTTGACAAGGAAGAGGTTGTTTCCTAATCGTTGAATTAAATGTGAGGATATCGTCCCAGGAGTATGGCGAACACAAGCGTACCCTTCACGGCCCTCCTGAGGCGCAAAGAGGGGTCTTTTTCGGATAATTGGAACTGGGAGTAAGCCATGGTAGACGTAGAGGATCACCCTGCAGCTAAAAAGCAGGAGAGTGGTAACGCTGAGTGCAAGGACGGCGGTAGGCACTGGCAAGCAGGGTCTGCTCTTCTCGGAGCGATAACGCGACTACGGCGTCTTTTTCATTTTGGGAACGTCTAATTATCTTGTTCTTGACCACCATCTCCCTTGTCCAACCCTGCCATGCCGAAGGTCGTCTCGCGGTCTGCAGTCTCTTCGTCGACAGATGGTCAATCATGCCCTCATTATCAGATTAACTCGCGCTGAAACCTCACATTGTGACAGCCCAGCCGACAGCATCATCGACGGCAGCCCTGCGCGTTTACTGTATTTGCTTTCCATCGTTTCCTACTCATAGCAGAAGCTGATCGTGTCTACGTAGACTGCATATGCGGCGAGTTCATCGTATGTATCTCACCTCATTTCAAATTCCCAATGCTGAAGACACGCTATTACAGCTTGTCATAGATAAAAGCCTTGCCAGTCTACCTAGGAGGCATACAGACGGTTCAATTGTAATTCGTTGCCAGGACAGTGACGCAGGCAAAGCACGCGTCTTCAAGCTAAATGCTGTATCAAAGGATCCAGTCTTGGTGGAGCGGTAAGCCGAGGTTGAAGTTATAATTACATTGCGCTCATATCATTTGTCCACAGTCAAGGTGGTCACGAACGGCAATATAGATTCCATTGCCCTCGCTGCGATCTGCTTATAGGTTATCAATCAAGCCCGCCACCAGCCAAGTCGGGGCTTTTTCTGTATATTGTGAAGGGCGCACTGAGCCAGGTACAAGGCCAATTACCCCCCGACGCGTTCGAAGACGAGAACCTTGTTCGAATACAACCAGCTGCATCCGTACCTGTTAAAGACTAATGTCTACTCTCGTCTGTTCGGTCGTGTCCTCGTGCAATGCATATTCGGGTCGTCCGCTAATTTAACACACAAGAACATGTTTTAACCTCAAAGTCTGCCGACAGATGTGGATCCATGGTAACAGGTATGAAAGAAGCCGGTCTTGATTTGTGTGTCTAACACCTAACTTCTCAAATTCAAGGTTGACTAGCTGTGTACAACGCGATCGAGATGAGACTTGTTTGCATTGCTGACTGCACGACGTTGTCACTGTTAGCAGACGTTACGGAATCTTTCATGCTATATCTTCCGCCCAAACTCGTGGGAGCAGCTCGGTGATGTGACTTCCAAATCCATATGTCGCCTTGTTCTACTTTTGAGTGACGCTGATCAACAGCCCATCATCACTAGAAGCGCTATGCCATTTCGATGCACATTGGTTCATCGCGTTTTGGTAACACCATTATACCGTGGGTCCTCGTCAGGGCATTGTCGCTTCATCCGCCCCAAGGTCTCCTTGTCGCAGACAACGACCTCCTTCAGACAGCTCTCTGTCGTTACAACGTCCAAACCCCCCTCGCGAACCCTTCTTCGCTGAAGTGGTTTATTTAAGAGTGTCGTGGAAGTGGTAAGGGCTAGGCACGCCTCCGAACCTGTCTGCAGGTCTGACAGTACTTCCACGTTCAAAGCAACGACAAGCCCACGCTCCTTTCGACGACCAGTTATGTCTTACGCCACGGCCTCCCTCTTTCCCGTCACCCCCGCTGCGCCACATGCGTTCAGCATTTTCAACGCGCCCCACTCCCCTCGGGAGACTCACGCGCTATTCGAAGATTTAATTGGAATCTTCAAACCAAATACAATGTCGACAGACACACGCCGCGTTCTCGAATCTTGCGACAACGCGAAGACTTTGAAGAAAAGTAGGAGTACACCGTCGCTAAAGAAGTCGTGGCGCAAGCTACTTGGACTACAGGTGCCTACCGAAGAACCTACATTTGACTTCGTAACGCCGTCAAGTAGCAGACCACCTAGCCCGCCGAATAGGCAGGATAGCGTATCCTCGGACGAGTCTTTCTTGGACGAGGACTTCGGTATCTTGAGTGGTCTACCTGTCATCGATATCCTTCCCAAGGAGGAGGATGGATCATCGACGGACGGCACTTTAGTGGATGAAGAATCGGATGCAGTGAGTTTTTGTGGTACTGCATTCTATGCCGTCATGAGCTGACCTTGATTATCTTGGTGTAGAATCCGGACCAAAATGTAGCTGCTGATAACGCAGATGAGTAGTCCAATTCTACTCCGGAGTACGGTCTCTGCATACCGTACCTAACAACCAACCGCACAACCTACCAGAACCTACTTTCTCATATCGACTACGCTGTCCGTTCCTTCATCGGACTGTTCCATTCTGTTCCAGATTTTGTATACTAGTCATATAATGGTTCTTATGAGGGCGATGTTAGATCTAAAGTACCGATATGGCTTAGTATTCTCAATGTAACATAATTTGCCGAGTACTCTGAGATTCATTGACGTTGTAGTATACACCAGGAATGTTACCGGTTTATAGCAACTTCCGGATCAATCAGAATTAGTGAGTGGTGATTCTTTGAGATCTGGACGTTTCTGCTGGCCTATGCCGTCATAAAATATAACAGAGAGCTCACACGTAGCTCATCGCACTGAAGACCATGTCGAGGAATCGAAACCACGGCCTCAGCGGCGAGGACTCAGGGGGACGGCGAATTACCATATGCGGCCGAAACGCCGCAGCCACGTGGCTCAGGTTAAGTTCAAGACATAGACGCACGCTCTCAGCGACACCGAGCTCAACATTGAGCACAACACCGACGGCGTCCCTGCCGTTCCTTCCTCCGCCATGGACCTCCCCACGTCTCGGGAGATTGAGCTCGAGACTCTTTTGAGGCAGCGCGACGCGCAGGTAGCCGACCTCACGGTGAGCCACATCGCATTATGAAGTCACCCCCCGGCTCACATCCCTGTGCGCGTGGTACTCGCTGCTCGTTGGTCTAGGACGAGGTCACTCACTTGCGCCAATACCTCTCAAATCAACCAAGCCCGTCAAGTACCGACCAGATCTCGTTGCCTCCTCCGCTTGTGTCGCTACTGTTGCCGCACATTCAGGATCGCTCGCTCGCCGCCACAGGATCCTCATCCAGCACCATTACTGCTGCCCTAACACAAAGGGTTAAAGTGCTCCAAGAAGAGAACGATGAGCTGTACGAGCTACTCAAGACCGGCGAGACCGGTCGCCTCAAGGAGGATGTCCGCTCACTAAGGCGGGTTGTCCAGAAACTTGAGGGGGCGCTTAAAGGTACGCTCCTCAGCGTCATGAGCAGTGTTAATCGTCCTGAATGCCATACTTTCCATCGCAGAATCGCATCAAGTGGTTGCCAATCTCTCGTATGTATCCGTTCTGTTTCGTATAGGATATAGCTGAGACCCCTCCAGCGAGGAACTAGAGAAATCTCACGCGACCATCCTCGCCAGTAATCGTCCGAACAGTTTCAACAACTCACCCCGTACCCACTCCCAATCGCCAGCTTTGCGCACCAACAATCAGCTTCCTGCTAATGCTCCATCTAACGGCTCGTCGAAATTGCCCCCTACGGGGCCCCGCGCACACAAAAAGCCCCGTCTGTCAGACGCACCCCCTTCCTCCCTTCCACCTCGTGTCAAGGCGAACCGTTCGCAAGGCGGAGCAGGACGCCGTCCTGACTCACGTGAGCGCTCTTCTCGGGGGCCTCCAGACCGCAAGATGCCTATGACGCGTCCGAAGATGGAGGTCGACGAGGGCCAACACAGCCGGCCACGCTCGCCCGAGGTCAGCGGTAGACCCCGTGATTCCGAGCGGGACCGGGATAGAGAGGACTATGATCGTGACCGCGACCGCGACCGTGAACGCGAAAGAGATAGGGAGCGCGAAAGGGAGCGACAGAAGGGCCGTGAGCGCGATAAGGAGCGTGAAAGAGAACGCGATCGCGATAGGCCGTCGAAGCGAAATGGAACGTATGGCGGGTCCTCTGGAGGTGGCGGTGGAGGAGGCGGAGGCGGCCGACGTGGGCACCGGAGCAGCAACGCAAACTCGTACGCTGGCACCGATCGGACGTTGGCAGAACGTATGGGGTTGTGAAATGGACTTTTCTTTCTGAATTGCGTCGACCTGGAATACCTGTGCTCCCTGAATACACTTAGGGTTCTTTTATTATATACGGTGCGATAATTTCCCTCTGTATGGTGCTGTATCCATTGGTGTATCATTGGTCTAACTTATTCCACAGTTGTATTCATACTCGTGTCCGCGCGTTTTTTGTCGTATTGCTTTGTCGAATCGTATCCTGTATCTAACTTCCCCTGGTCGTCTTGGCTGAACGTCTATACCATCCCCTTTACTATTTAGATTGCTACTGGCTCCCGTTGTGCATGCTTCTTTCACTCCGATGCTTCTTGTTATATCTAGGATACCGCCCTCTAGTTCTCCTCGCCGGTTCGTGCTATGTGCGTTGTAGGACTATAGGTCAGTGTCACGTTCATCGTTCTATTGTTATCGGGCCGCTGATATTAGCTTCTAACAGCTTTGATGATCCACATGGACACATGTTTGTGACTAGAGCATTTTCATGCAGACTCCAATGATGCGGGGAAGCCCGGGAGTTTGAGGCTATGAACACCGTAGTACGCGGCTTGACCTGCGCCGGCACAATGGTCAGCTAAGATACAGCCTAGTAAGAAAAGCCGTTATGCAATGACATGTTGAAATCTTGTAAGCAGACAGTATTCTAACAGCATAAGGCTTATTACTTAGTCGTGCAGATATACCACAGAGAATTTCACGCCGAAACATGCAAGCTGCACATTGGCCTAAGTAACCTAAAATCCGCCTCTTCACAAATTACTTTACACAGCTGGCGTTGGCGTAGCACACGTAATACTTGCCGTGGGGAAGCACAGTGGCCTCGGACCCCCGACTCCCGATGTCTAAAGTCAGATCAATCATTTGTATACAATAGGCTAACGTTGGGTCTCACCGTATCGTAGTTGCAGACAACTCTCGGCCTTCCTCCTGGTGCATCGCCGTACAAGCATTCAACAGAGCCTTCATCGTCATCGGGTGGGTCGATCAGGAACCAGCCGGAGAGAGCCTGCGACGGGCAACCGACTACACAACCTCCATCCGGACATGCTGCAGCGCATGGGGTCGACGGCGTCGGCGTCGGCGCCGTAGTGCTCGTCGCACATGTGACGGTCGCAGAAGCCGGGCAGGTCTTCAGCCCTTGAGGATCAACTATCTCAGATAACGCAAGCCCTCCTGTGTCCTGTTGCACAACAGACTTAGTAAGAATAAGTTCGGTAGTTCGTAAGGTACGTACCGCGTAGTAGATACACCTGCTGGGGTCAAACTGCTCACCCGAATTATAGGAGCATGTGACGGTCGAATTATCTACAGCGAATGCCGTGCTGAGGAGCGCATCTCCCCATCCATCCGTGCTCGGGCACGATGTTGTACAGGAGACTCCCGCTGGGGGAGGGCATACAATGCGCGTGGTAGCCTGGCATTTTTGGAAGTTGCCCGGACCACATTCCTCACCGAAACTTTCATCAGGGATGAGCGTTCCGTTCGGCTTTAGGGTTAGACACAGGAATCAGTACAGTGACTCAAGATCAAATGTGGAAATACACTGACAGCGTATGAACAGACGTAATACCCCAAGCCTTGCGTATCGCAGGGCGCGTTATAATCGCAAGAGGTACCCCCTGGACCAGAGCCACCGCTGAATGGGAGGTACTCCCATCCGTCTGTGGTCTCAAACGGGCATCCTGCAACACAGGACGAGCTGGACTGCGCCACTGTCCGTGTCAAGAAGATATCTGCATATGCAGCGAATACAAAGATGACAGAGAGGAATTTCATCGTCGCTAAATTGCACAGATCCCAGGCAACGAGTTCTGGATGAAAGCTCGAGAGGCTTCATATACGGTTCTGGAGCGCTACGGATCGTCCTCAAAGCACAACGTAAAGAACCGCAATCGGACTCGGAGGTTCGTAACTGTATTCTTGGCCTATTTGAACGCCCAGGTATATGGCAGGAGTTGTTCCTACGACCACGGGTCTGCATACAGTTGTCAGCAAAATGGCCGCTATACAATGGAAGCGTGCAAGGTACCGTTCTCTCCTCGACGTATCCTTGACACATATTAATCCGGTCTACAGATGGCATCTGTCGTTCGCAAAGCTCCTGCCATACTAGAGAGCGGTCGAGAGCAAGAAGGTGATATGGCTGCAGGACGAACGCACGTCTTAAATAGCACCCGCTCATTCACAATGCCTATTTACAGTTCTTCAAAGGCGAAACAAAAGGATCTTACGGATAAATCCTAGAATTATTCAAGCACAGACAAACTCACCAGGTACGAACAAACGAAGATTCGAAATTCCGTGTGCGTTGACCGTTAGACTTTCGTATGTCTACGTACGCCACATTCAAAGGAACGGTTCGTGCATTAACCGTGGAGTTATCCCCAGAACTCGTGTACAACTTGAAGCTTTGGGGAGACATTGTAAGGGCATGAAAGAAGGGATAGTATAAGAAGGTGCGATACGTCACTATGATACGACTCGACGTCAACTCTGGATCGTCGAGCTCTGAACCTGTTACATAGAATTCCAATGAAAAGAAACGTAATCCTGATACATCGTTAGAACGCCCTCGACCAACGTCATACAATATACACCCGACAGCAACTTCACCTCAGAACCTGAGTCACGTCGGCGTCGGATCCCTTCATTTTGAGAATATCGCCATAGCCGACGTCGGCCGCTTGAAAGGTGCACAGTGCCGACGGCCGAGCACCAAAGAATTTAATCATCTTGAGAGAAGAAGATTCATATATCGTATCGTTCCTGAGGGTTCGAGGACGTCGTCGAGGTTCAGCGGCTTCGGCCGGTCCGTGTAGCCGCCGTCGTGCGCTGTCGCTTAGAGTCTAACGACTTGGTGTCAGTCAAGGTACCTTTTCAGTCGGCCCAATGGTCTAGTCGTAAGATACTTGCTTTGGGCGCATGCTTGAATGCAAGGGATCCCGGGTTCAATTCCCGGTTGGGCCCTTTACTACGGTACGCATCAGCTTTTTGCTACAACAATAAGAGACCGGTCTTGAGTGGAATTGATTCTAGATTTTTCAAATTCGAAATTTAAGAGTTCAAAATTCAGGCTTGAGGTATACAGAAATGGGAACGACTGTCTTCTCTTTTCTAGCATGGTCAGCAACGGAGACTAGGCTTGAGGCTGCTCACGACTCACGAAAACCTTTTAATCCATGCTCAATCGCTCAATCGCTCAGTCGAAACGCCAGCTCATTGCACACAGCAAGATGTTGTTGGTAGGATCCTTGTTATGAGTAAGGAACGTAGCTGAGATTTCTTGATCTTCTAGCTCTTGAACGCTAACAACAACCTGAGCAAATTGACCGGGAGCTCTTCCCTCTGGATATAATCTCTATTCAGCGAAGCTTGCTCTTCCCACAATGAAGTACAAAAATATGCAACCCGGCATCGACATCTATCTTGGTCGCATCGACGCTGCCAGCCCGACGAGTCGCTGGAAAGCCACAGCTACACAAAAACGGCCTACCTCTGACCCACTAAATAGCCGACGCCCACGACTCGGATTCGCCATCTCGAACGCGATCTGCTGCCCCGGATCAGAAGTGGCAGCAGCACAATACAGCAGTCTTATTGCACAGCTCATGCAAACGCAGACGCAGATCAGCGCACCACCGACCCTAGAAACGACTCAGAAAGCGATAAATAGATTCGAAGCCGCCACTGGCGACCGGTCACTGGGAACCCAAGCCTTCGAAATCTCATGCTCAGAGCTCTTCCAATCGCGCACCGGTGCCTCGTTCGGGTTGAGGCTCTTGCTGTCTCACCGTACGTCGGAATCCGTATGCGGCCCACCGGCGACCGGTCCGAACTAGGTTTCTAATGCGCTTGGCCGCGCGACGGTGCCCGTTCTGCACAGGCACGGCGGCGACAGAACACGACACACCCGCACAGTGCACGCTAGTACGCGTATGTCGGCCGCAGAGCACCAGCCTGAGCCTCAGGGGCTTCCGACTTCGTAGCTAGATTCCAAGATTCCAAGACTCAAATGTAATGTAAGAAGCAGGGGTTTGAAAGAAACGTGCACACCACCGCGTCCCAGTTGACCCGTTCGAAGCAGTGCTAACGGCCACCTAACCGCGCCAGGTGTCTTTCGTCCTCCTTCAATCTTTCTTCCCTGACGCGCTGCTGCGTCTGCGTTCGCGCTGGCGCGGATACGAAGCCTCGAAGAAGCCTGAGGCCTGCGCACTTGGATGCCGGAAAGCGCAGGCCGCCTAAATTCGTGTTCGGGTTCAGAAGCAGCGCGAAGAATACGCGCACAACGCCCGACACGTACCGGGCTGCTACAGTGGGTCGTGGCATGTTCCCAGACCTGAACGGCGTTACAGCCTACTTCAACACGGATGCTGTAAGTTGTGGGCCGGAGACGGCGCGCGGTCGACGCCGTGGCCCAGCGACAGGATGCAAGCTGCACCCTGAGCAGAGCAGAGCAGCTGGACCACGACATTGCCCGCAGCCTGCCAGCCTGAGCGCGCACCGAAGTCCGCGGGACAGCGCCACGCCGGAACCCTCTCACGGACGCGCACACAGCTGCAGCCTGCGGTCCGAGTCTGGCAGCTCGCGCACACGCCACGCATCGCCGCCGCACCTGACGTCCTGATTCCAGACACGGAACGATCAGCTGTCGGAGACGGAGAGTTTGAGGCGGAGGCTGAGCCTGTCTCAGATCGCGAGCCTCTTCCTCGCCTGCGGCGAGATAGAAGGAGATGGGAGATGGTGTAGTGTGATATGGTATGATCTGGTATGATGCGCTGTACAAGGGATATGCTGAGCCTTCGTCCTCTAAGCCAGTGCTTCGAATTCCTAGGAGGGCGGGACGGATATGGGTCAAAGGTCCTGCGCTGTTCTCGCAAAAGCCCTAAACTTAGCCAAGAATAAGCAGAATGCATTATCGCCCAGCGCCCGATGCGCCGCATTCGTGTTCTGAGCCCCCGCCGCCGCGGCGCCGCGCCGTACGCACGAGACGAGCAAGAGCAAGAGCGAACAGATGCACTCACCGACCCGCACCCGATATCCTTGTGCTGCACAGATCTCGTAAAGTAGGAGCGCGCCCACGGATAGCACCACGCCAGACGCACAGGCTGCGTCAGCGTCAGCGTCGACGTCAGCCAGGGTTCGGTCAGCGCACGCGCACAGTGGCGACTCTGGCGAGTGCGCCGCCTGAACCTCAGAGCGGGCGATCGCGAGATGCTTCCTTGCGTGCGGCGGAACAGAAGAAGGCGGGATACGGGATGGTATGATGGGCTGCACAAGGGCCATCCTGAGTCTTCGTCCTTTACCGCAGTGCTTCGAATTCCTAGGAGTCAGGTCCTAGTCAAGAGTCCTGCGCTGTTCTCGCAGAAAGCATGAGCCTGGACAAGTGTATGCTGCAAATTGATAAGCACCTAGCATTCGATGTGTCGCCTGAGGGCCGCTAGACGAGCAAGAACAAAAGAGCACACTCACCGACACCGACTCGCACCTAACAATGCCGTGTCGTCTTCTATAACCACGTAAAGCGGGAAGACGCACACGAGAATAGTTCTGCGCCCAAGGCGTGCGTCGGCCAGGCTGCACCAGGCCCGCGGGCTCAGTCAGCGTGCGCACCGCACAAGGGCGGGAGGCGGACATAGCCGTGTTTGGGCAACGCGCGCCGAGTAGCAAGCTGGCAACGCGCCGGTTGAAAACGACTTTCGAGGGTCGAACGTTGAAGGTCGAGATAAGCACCCGTGACTCTGATCGCATCGCGCCCCCGTAAGATTGAGAGCGAGATCGAGAGGCTTCAACGAGTGCTGTAAAGCGGATGTGATGGAACTGAATGGTTAGAATTCGAATAGGATTCAATATATATTCAATTTTGATATTGAATGGGCGTGGGCTTACCCCAGATTTTCGTTACGGCAGCGTCGAGCGCAGGCGGGCCTTCCAGAACGCGCCCCTGTCCAGTTTCGATGGGTCGCAGTGATGGGCGCACCACTATATGCCCTCACCTCGAAGCTCGCACGATCGGTTATCTACAGTGGCATCTGCGTCCGAGGCACGAGTGCGATATATGAACGTTGTCGCAACATATGAGCGCGAGGCAGTATTTAGGGGCCTGAGTGCAGAAGCAGAGTACTCACGTTACGGTATGGCGAGATCGGTGGTGCCGTCCGCTTACGGCCTCCCTGGGATTCAGGCTGTGTACAATGCACCCGCCATGGTCGGTCAATCGAGCGGCGTGTCGTAACGCTACGGTGTACGTACGACGGACGCACCCTCTTCGCGACCTCGGGATGAGGCTTCTCCCATGAACGTTGAACGTTGACACCTGAACGTTGAATGTGGCCCCATGATGGGCGGCCCCGTAGGCGGGACATACACACGCACGCAGACATTAGGTTATATACCACCGCACACTATACCGTACGCGGGGGCGGGCGCAAACCCACGCCACGCATACGTACGCGTACGTACGTGATCGCGAGACGGTCGTTCGCGTTGATTCAGGATTGTCGCTTCGAGCTTCGAGCTTCCGTCGGGCTTCTGCGTCTTGAAGCTTGCGCATTGGATATTGTATATTGAATCTTGTATTGTACCGCGAGAATCGTCCTTCACACAGGCTCTTCGACGCGTTGATCTCGGGAAAGCAGGCGCAGATGACTTTGAACAGAGTTGGGTGGGCCACGGCCGAAGGGGTAATGAACACAGGGCACACGCACCTCCTGGCGGTAGGCAGGCGAGGCCGCGGGAGACCCTTTTGTCGATCCGCGGTATGTGCGAGCAGGACGCTTTAACCATGCGTTGGGAAGGCGCAGCTGGTCAGTACTCCGTGGACACGGTGAGCGGCGGGGGCCCGGGTGCGAACTCGAATGGATGCATGGGGCAGCAACGAGCCGAGTCCAAGGGCGCGCACCGAGTCTAAACGATAACTGATGGGTTTGCGGAGTTGGATTTGAGAGAATGACGAGGACGACGCACCGCTGCGACGTGGACGATGTCATAGCCACCTCTGCCCTTCGACCTTCTCCCTCGACCCTTCTCCCTTTGACGGCGCATGGCGGGCACGCTGCGCCCAGCGTCGACGTCAGCGCGGTCGAGCGACGTTCGCGAAGGCGGGCGCAGTTGCAGCCGGTCTATCGCAGTACGCACGCGCAGCCTATCATGCACGATTTACGGGAATGAGATGCGCGTTGCAATAATGAGAAGTCAAAACGCGCCGCGGCGGGTGGATGAATGTGAATCTTCTGTGCCCGCAGGCGTGCTATACTGTATCTGTGCAAAGTCAGACTAGTAGAGGTTAGTTTTCGTACTAGCTTCTCGGTCTGTGTGTACGTAGATAGTTGTGGAGAATACAATACAACTCGTATACTAGTGTGCAAGGCGGGAGAAAAATCACGGCGATTTTTCCGACGTGTGACTCTAAACTGTGCGGCTCGACCTTGCGCGGGAGACGCTCTGAACGGTGAGCGATTCCCGCTAGAGTCACAGTCCAACAAGAAAATACAAAAGGCGTGGGTGGGTGGGTGAAAGAAATATGAGCTGTAGGCTCGTTGTAGAGTGCTGGCGCAGTGCGGTCGCGGTCGCTTGAGAGAGAGGAGCTTGAGCGACCGCTCCCGCTGATGCGCACCAGCGTTGCCGGTACACTCCGAACGAAGTCTTGACGACTGCAGTAGGCTGTAGCGCACTTTTATTTTATTTTCACTAAATAGCGGTCGCAATGGCTCGCAATCGCAGCGATTGGGTCGCGACTCGACTCCCAGATGATCGCATGGTCGCTCGATCGCATGGATGGATCACAGGAAGTCAAACGATTGCAGGTTCTAGGAGATCTCAGTTGCACCAGGAAGAATGTCACTGGATATCGCTCCCAGTCGCTCCCCGAGGCAGTCGCAGCGACTCAGTCGGTCGCATAGCATATGGGTACAGGGTTCAGAGGTCGCAACTGCACGGCAGGCCTCGTAGCGACTGTTCTTGACCTAGCGACTCAACTCCTCCTTTGTGGCGTAGATCAATAACTCCAGCAGTCGCAAGAACGTCGCAAGTGGATTGCAAGCATCGATTGGACTCATATAGCATTGTAATAGCTCCAGGAAGCACCTCGACCATCCCTCTTCCTTCATCATTGCAGCTACTCGATCGCTTATGGACCATTTTCCCTCCTAGTCGCTGGCTTTGCGATCGCACGTTTCCAGAGTCGCAGCACGGTCGCGAGGCTGCCAATCGAGTCGCAAGGATCATATTAGCACCCGACTACCTTTCCAGGACCATCCCAGCAACATTCGCGCGACTCCAGTCGCACACTTGTAGCCTCACTGCGACTCGTTCTATCGCGATCGCACGAGAATCGCTGGCCTTCCCTTGCAGTCGCACACTCATCGCAAGCCTTTGGCGACTGTATCGACTCCATTCGACCACCTTCCATCACATTCCATGACCTTCACTCGAGCTGAGCCACTGGGCCCAAGCACCATCACTATCACATGCTACTATTTCCCTTGGTTTCTCCGGCACGTCCTATCGCTTCTATGACTC